>SOPF01025668.1:0-53012 GCA_012979155.1 Hypericum perforatum
TTCTCAATGCTTAGACCAATAATCGAGGGACAAGTTCGTAGGACTATCGCGACATCAACCCCTAAAGATCGCAAATACTCAGCCGAAGGTCGTAAGTTGCCCTCCACACTGCAACCTAAAATGTCAGGGCAGCGAGTTAGAATCTTCCCTATGCTCTGTCTTGAGAGACCCATCTCATAGAGGAACTCAACAGCTGTATCGATCTTTGTTCGACTATATGTGAGCACTTTTGGGAAACGGGTTATGACCTTCACCCATTTTGTCTTGTCCACACCCAGGGTCTCCAGAAATCCCATGGTCGGAATAACATTTTCTGAGATACTCAATCCACAGAGTGCAGGGTGGCTAATCAGAATTTTAGGCAGGTCTAATTTAGACACTCCAAGATCAAGCAGAAACTCAATCAGTGGTCTGATCTTCCTCTCCAAGGTGTAATATGAAAAATTAGGAAATTTGTATGCCATCACCTTGATTTGCTCAAGATCGAATCCGAGGTCTAGGAGATAAATAATGTGAGGTGGTAGACTCCCCGAGGGTCCGGCCTCACTGACTCGTAAGACAGTTTTTAGCTTCTTGGAATCAAGCCTCTCACATGCCAGGGTTGTAGGAACTGTCACAGCTGGTCTTCCTGCATCAGGTTGAAATGGGAAGTTCTCATTAACATCCACCAATGAGCCTTCTGACATAGAATCTGCACCAAAGAATACAGAGTTGAAAATGTTCATCGCAACTGAAAAGAGAGACAGATAAGTATAGCAACTAACGGTAGGTAGGTATCTAAAGAGTAATGATTGACCAATTTTTGCTCGAGTACCGACCAGCTTCCTAGGAAGACACATCTGGGGCCTGCTGAAGACAAAACCAACATTAATAACCTCCAAACCCAAGCAATGCAAACCTAACAATGTAATGCATCACTCGCTCTCTCCTCTTTCCATTCGCGGATTTCGAAGAAGTCCGCGAATGGAAAGAGGTCGGAGGGGTGGGTTTCTTACCTTGAAACGAGTAACACATCTCCTCCTCTTCCTCGAGCAAAGAAAGCTATATCGAAAGGGGAGTGGGCACACGCCGGAGATATCATCTTTTCCCTTCTCGCCCTTTTTCTCTCTCCCAGCGAACCAGGGAAAAAGAAATAACAGGATAAAGGTCAAGGGAGTACTTTTAAATTGATATTATTTTTATGCCACTTGATATTAGGACAACATTGTGACATCCAATGAAATTTTTAAAAGGCGAATTTTTTTATATAATTTTTTTTAATATTATTGTATTATTAATAATTTTACTTAAAATATCTTAATTAATTTAGAATAATAATCTTAGAAATTTTAACTCACTCATTGGTCAATTTTACTCATTGGCATGGACCTTACTAATTTAAAAAATTTGAGCTAAAAGTTCGTAAACGGTCTGGCCAAATTTAGGCAATTCGCAAGGACCCAATTTAAAATTTCAAATCGGATCACATTTTAAAATTTTATGAAAGGATTAAATAAATAAGGCACCTTTAAAATAATTAATTAATTAATTACATACAATTGTGGGTAATCAAATGTTCTGTTTTCGATCTCAAAAAAGATCATTTTCCTCATATTTAATAAAAAGAAACAGCTTCCCACCAAAAAAAAAGAAACAGCTAATTATGATATCATTTATATTTATATCTAACTCAAATTTTAATTGATAAATTTATTGAACGTTTGGATATCAAGATAACTTCTTCTTCTTAGATTAACTAGTGAAGAATTTATTTTATCTTAACTAATCTTGAGTTTTAGTTCTTGAGAATAAATAATCTTAAATATTTGTGAAAAATATTTTACCAATTTTAAAATAAAATTTAGATAGTGGACAAGTGACCAAGTAGAAAACCAAAAGACATTTAACATTACGTACAAAAGGTGTACAAATTCAAAGACATATAAGATTAAATATAACATTTATAATCATATAAAAAATTGTAATTTAAAAAAATTGGCCAAATAGGACGTGGTATAAACCAAAGCATGACTAGCTGCACCGTCTCTGTCAAACTCACGTGACCTGTCGTCTGCGAATACGAAAGCACCACAAACTTAGCACCCCAAACTATACAAAGGCTAATGGAAGAAAGAAAAGAGATTAAATTAAAAACCCTAAACTAAAAAAAAACCTCATTTTTAACCCTTACACGGGGAGGACATAGCTTCTACAACCTTCTTCTTCCCCTAACCGCGATTCGGATCCCTTCTTCTCCTCTTCGGAATGGGTTCAGGTAAACTTCCTGTAATTTTGCTTCGTGTTTTTCCTTTTTCTTTTTCGTTGCGTTTCTGTGAAGTTAGGGTTTTAGTGATGGTTGTGGAGGGTAAAAGGATAATGCGTGCTTGTGTTTCGGGTGTGTAGATGCGGACATGGAGGATTACGGGTTCGAGTATTCGGACGAGGAGCCCGAAGAGCAGGACGTTGATATCGAGAACCAGTACTACAACTCCAAAGGTTTATTTCTTCTTCTTTTGTTTTAATCTTTGGATTATTGTTTTGTGCTATGTCGGTTTAGGATTCGGTTGGTCTATAAGTTTTTCTAGTGTGTTTGGTCGTGGTTGTTGGTTCAACTTGGTTGTGTTAGTGTTAGGGAGGGAGATAGAGACTGACGGTCTTCGGGGCCGGGATTTTGGGAGAATGGTTTGGTGGCTTTGGTTTCTGGTGTTGTGTTTTTTAAGACAGCTGGTTCGATGAATGTTGCTGAGGATCGAAAAGAACATGATGATGCTTTTTAGGATATAATGGGAGGGTTCTGTGCTGTGAATGAAGTCTTGGGATCATTGGTTCTGATATGTTTTGTCTGCATCTGCATGATTCAAGGAGATTTTGAACTGCACTCTATGAAATTCTCTTTATTGGCTGCTTTGACCATCGAGGAATAGCTTATGTTTACTTCTCTGGTTACAAAAAGCAGTTTAGCTTTAGTGGCTGATTTTATGACAATCTCACTTTTACTTAGTGTTGCTTGGTCAGAATGTCCTTAACGTCATTTGTCCTTTTGGCGTTTATATGTTCATACCAGAGAATATTCTGCGTCCTTGTTAGTTAGTTCCTAAAAATAAAATGGACACTCCTCTCTTGCACCAATTTCTTCCTGCATCATCTTTCTGTTTGCATCTTGTCTAATTCATCAAGCTGTTCAAAAATATATTTCTTAAATCGACATCGTCTTATTTGTTTGGAGGTGCTCATGCAGGAACTTGGCTTCGGTCATGCATTTGTTGTATGGTTGTTTGATGCTTTACTTTATTTTCTGTTATTGAAGGGTTGGTCGAAACTGATCCAGAAGGAGCGCTTGAAGGATTTGCTGAAGTAGTTAGGATGGAACCGGAGAAGGCAGATTGGTGAGGCACCTTGTATATCATCCTTGCAAACTATATAATTCTGATCATCATACAGCGTGCTAACTGTTCCAGTCTGCTCCTTTTTTCCAGTATATTGATGCAATCTACATAACACCAACTGGATGCGCCTTTGTAGTACTTGATAGTTGATAGTGCTTAACATTCCATGCATTAGTTTGAGATACCACACCCTATATATGAAGTATGAAGAAATCCTTCCAATGCAACTTTCTATCATCTGCGGGGCTTGTTTTATTCTCAGCTTCATTGGATTGAATTAAGCAATTTTGAACCATGTGGACAGTATGAGGCTTTCACCCGGTGAACCTAGCCTAGTTTTGTGGAGTTATTTGTGAGGAACATGTTGGATATATCCGTTACACTTGATCAACATTTGAACGACAACTGAAGTTGATAGTGTGATATGTTGCTTGCAAATTATAGAATTCATAGTAGTGATGGGTTAGTTTGGTTGAAAGGAGTAGGTGGTAGTGGAAGAGTAGCACCAGAAGCATGAGTGACAGTTTTGAAAAGTGTCTTCCAAGCACAATAAAATGGCTAGAACCAACTATTGTAAACTACTGCTTCATTGCTGATGACAAACTTTCTTCATTGGTTACAGCTAAAACTATCTGTCTTCCTTGCCGTGCAGCATGTTCTCTGACATTCTACTTTTTTTTGTGTAAATCTTTTCCAATAATTGGGTAACCATTTACAACTATGATACTTGTCTCCAGGGGATTCAAAGCACTCAAACAAACTGTGAAGCTCTATTATCGGTTGGGGAGATATAAAGAGATGATGGAGGCATACAGAGAGATGTTGACTTATATCAAATCAGCTGTTACTCGAAACTACAGTGAAAAATGTATAAACAACATCATGGATTTTGTTTCTGGTTCAGCAAGTCAGAACTTTAGCCTTTTGCAGGAGTTTTATCAGACTACTCTAAAGGCCATTGAGGAAGCAAAGAATGAGGTTAGTTCACTTTAATGGCAACCTGTCCTCTCTGGCCGAAGCATCCACTCATGTCTCTCTGTTTTATAGAGGCTTTGGTTCAAGACCAATCTTAAACTCTGCAAAATTTGGTTTGATATGGGCGAATATGGGCGCATGAGTAAGGTATGAACTTTTTTTTTTTCGCCGTCCCCTCTCTGATATATCTTTCTGTATTGGTAGGCATAATGAATGGACCTCTTGTTGTATGATCAGATATTGAAGGAACTCCATAAATCATGCCAGAAAGAAGATGGTACAGATGATCAAAAGAAAGGTAGTCAACTTCTGGAGGTTTATGCAATTGAAATTCAGATGTATACCGAGACAAAGAACAACAAGAAGCTGAAGGTACCTATATGCATTTTCTGTACGATTAACTGTGGTTCTTGGAACTTATTTCTGTGGCTTATTTTACCTGTTTAAATGAGCTCCTTGTTAGTGCTTGGAATTATGACTGAACTATAATCTCCATTCTGAAGTGAAAATAATGCACTTTTTGGGCTTTGGTTGGTCTAATTGTGGGTGTAGATTCAAGTAAGTGAAGTGAAGATGCTAGCCTATTGTGTAACCTTTGAACAAGTTGTTTGCTAGTTTGTCAGTCTTAACTTATAAAGACAATATATAATTCTGGTGTTTCGTTCATTTTCTGTTTTGAGAATGGGGAATAATTTATGTCAGTCATAACTCTTATGGAGTTGTTGGACTTTTCAGATTTTCTCTCAAATCTCTCTCTGTTGTAATCTGACATTCTCATGGTTTTTACCGCTAGCAACTATATCAAAAAGCTCTTGCCATCAAGTCTGCAATCCCTCATCCAAGGATAATGGGAATAATTCGCGAATGTGGTGGAAAGATGCATATGGCAGAGCGACAGTGGGCTGAGGCTGCTACAGATTTCTTTGAAGCTTTTAAGAACTATGATGAAGCTGGAAACCATAGACGCATACAATGCCTAAAGTAAGCCAGCAGCTTTCAGTGTTCTCTAATTTTACTAAATAGTCAAATTCTGCTGTTATCTTGTGACTCTGACAGTGGTATTCCTTCACAGTGTAAGCATTTACACAATCTGAACTGAACAAAAACATTGTCTTTCTCTATGTGATATGAGAAGCATAAATAACGTGGAGCGTCGCTTGTCCCAAAAATCCAACATGAGACTAGCCTTTAGAAAGGGAGATAATTTAGCTCATTTTTTATTGCAAAATAAGATAGGAAGCAATCTGTTCATCATTCGTAATGTTTTGCTGATCAGCTGCCTGAGGTACTACAATGGGTTATTAAAATTGGTATTATGCCACATACTATTATGATCACAATTGTAAAGTAGTAGGATAAAGTCGTTCACAGAGATTTTTCCTCCTGCATTTCCAGAGTAGCATATATCTTTTTTGTTGTGTTCATACCCTTTCAAAGAAATAAATTCTTAATCATCTCTTGGGTTTGGAGACAATCTGATTTTGTTTTGTTTCCAGATACTTGGTTTTAGCTAACATGTTGATGGAATCCGAAGTTAACCCATTTGATGGCCAAGAGGCTAAACCGTAAGTGCCCCTGATTTATTTTGTGTTCTCTGCTGTTTTGAAGCAAGGCTTAGGTAATAATATGTGATGTCCAGCTTTGTAATGACCACACTGGCAAGACATTAGTGAATTGACCTGTCTGTATGCAATAGTATAGCTGTTGAGATTAGTGTCTGTATGGAGATTGAATTACAGTCGGATTTCTTTTCCAGGACTCTGCATTTATGGTTTTCTTTTCCTTTTTATGAATGTACTTGTGCACCTAAAACAGTTGCCTTCTCTCAGTTACAAAAATGACCCGGAAATAATGGCCATGACAAATCTTATTGCTGCATACCAACGGAACGAGATATTGGAGTTTGAGAAGATCCTCAAAGTGAGTATTCTAACTGAACTGGATTTCTATGATCTCACGATCTATATCAATGCCAAGTTGATTTGGCTTTCTTCAGAATAATCGTAGGACAATCATGGACGACCCGTTCATTCGGAATTACATTGAGGATTTACTGAAGAATGTCAGAACCCAAGTGCTTCTAAAGCTCATCAAGCCTTACACGAGAATCCGAATTCCTTTCATATCAAAGGTGGATGTTTAAATGCCTGGTTTCATTATTGCTAGTTCTACATTTTACTGAAGGTGGCTTATGAACATGTTTGACATGCAGGAACTTAATGTGCCCGAAAAGGATGTTGAGCAGTTGATTGTTTCCTTGATACTGGATAATCGCATAGATGGGCACATTGATCAAGTTAACAAGCTGTTAGAACGCGGTGACAGGTAAACGTTTATTTTTTATTTTTGAAGAGTTGCTATGGAAAATCTGATGTATTGACAATTTAGCGATGTTTTGCAGGTCAAAAGGAATGAAGAAGTTCAACGCCATAGAGAAATGGAACACACAGCTTCGGTCTCTTTACCAAACTGTCTCCAACAGGGTGTCTTAATAATCAGGCTGTTGATTTTTTTTTTCTGGCAAAGGCGATCGGTAAGGGCATTTTGCGATATAGAAGCAGACCGCAGAACATGTGTTTTCTTTGTCAGCATAGAGATCTGCTGCTGAGGTATTTTGTCTCAATGAATGTGTCACATCATATGCATATTGAGGAGAAATGGAGATGGTTTTGACACTTGGTGTAAATTCACTTCCCACATTCGGAAATCTTCAATACTAGAATCACGGACTTTTAAAAAAAATTATGCGTTCTTTAGTTCCTGTCATTAAAAAAAACTATTTAACGCTAAATCTAACCCAAATAAGATATGCGCGTTAAGATATGTGTAATAATATCTACACAACATTACTTTTTGGGAAAAGTACACTTAACCTATTTGTGGTTTCACATTTTTCGCGTTCAGGACGTGTGGTTTAAAATTTCTTTTTTAGTTCCTGTAGTTAGTCAATTTTTGACAGCATACGGTCCATACGCAAATGACTGGATTAAGTCGTCCAGTTGGCATGCCACTTAGGCGCTGATTAGATAAAAAAATCTGTGGCATGCTGATTGGATAGATGGAAATTATCAATTTAATCATTAAAATTTTAGATTTATCTTTAAAAAAAAATCAGAAACAAACGTTTAATTTAAAACCCTAATAACCCATTAGAAGACAACATCAACATGAAAACAAATATCAACCGCTTCCATTCTCCTCGTTCCCACCGTTAGCGGCAATGGAGGAGGAAGCTCAAGTAGTGGTCCAAGTGGGAGGAAAGGGAGGAGAAAAGGTGGTCCCGACAATGGCTTCAGGTACAGGGGCGTGAGGCAACGGAGCTGGGGAAGTGGGTCGTCGAGATTCGCGATCCCGACGAGGATGCCGCTCGAGCCTACGACCAAGCCGACATGTTTCTCTACGGCTCGAGGGCTCAGCTAAACCTCCAGCCCCCGTCCGGCGTCGTGAACCTCAGCGGCTCGTCACAGTCTTCCTCGAAATCCAACTCCAGCTCGAGGTCTTTCACGGCTCAGACACTTCGGCCCCTCCTTCCCCTTCCCGTAGGCTAGATCTTCAAGGACAGACTTTTCCGAGACCCAGAACGATCCATCGACTTGCTCCGGGTTTGGGTCTTTGAACGACACCAACGCTTCCCTTAGATTCCTCTGCTGGACTACGGCGACGGCGGAGGTTGGGGGACTAAAGAAGCGGGAGGAGGTGGAGGTGGAGGTGAGGAGGAGGGATTGGGTGCGGTGGGGAGGAATGGACGAGGAGGAGATGCGAGGAGGAATGGGTTATTAGGGTTTTAAATTAAACGTTTTTTCTGATTTTTTTTAAAGATAAATGTAAAATTTTAATAATTAAATTGATAATTGC
Organism: Hypericum perforatum; assembly: GCA_012979155.1. Classification (NCBI taxonomy): domain Eukaryota; kingdom Viridiplantae; phylum Streptophyta; class Magnoliopsida; order Malpighiales; family Hypericaceae; genus Hypericum; species Hypericum perforatum. The sequence continues at coordinate 8,196 of SOPF01025668.1, forward strand.
CATCTATCTAGTCAGCATGACACAATTTTTTTATCTAATCAGCGCCTAGGTGGCATGCCAACTGGACGACTTAATCTAGTCATTCGGGTAGGGACCGTATGCTGTCAAAAATTGACTAACTACAGGGACTAAAAAAGAAATTTTAAACCACACGTCCTGAACGCAAAAAACGTGAAACCGCGGATAGGTTAAGTGTACTTTTACCTTATTTTTTTGAAGGTTATCTACATAACTTTAATTGGAAATGAAAACATATATAACAGGAGGCATTTACCATCGTAATCCAAGTCCACTGCCTTGGAATGAACAGTCAACCAAGTCAGTCAATGACTGTTTTTTTCCACACGCAAAACGACCATCTTTATCAATATAAAAGAGAATCTTAGAAATATAAACCACAGATAGCAAGCTTAGCTTGTTAATTGTACGACGGGTTTACATTTCAAAGCTCCGAATCAGGAGACCCTCGTCGTCATGTTATGGATCCGGACGCTTCAGTTCCATGTGAATTTTATCACTTTTTTCCTCACAAACTATAAAGCGATCTTTTAGTTGTTGAGAATTGTTTGATTATAAGTGTGAAATAGTATTTATTTGTCTACTAAATTAACTATTAGGTCCATTGATATGATTAATCTTATTATTATTACAATATTAATAAACAAAAAGGAAACTTGCATCAGACAATAGAACCCGTTGCATCTTTAAAATTTCAATATCTAATCCAAAATTTTAAGATTATGAGTTTGTAAATTTTCCAACAATTATAAATTACTCCCATTTTTGCTCTAAGTAATACGGGAATCACAACACATACCTTTATTTGAATATATGAAAAAAATCTAACAATTGGCGTTTACCATCGTAATCCAAGTCAACTTCGACATCGCAATGAACAATCATCCAAGTCAGTCAATGATTTTTTTTTCCACACGCAAACAGATCATCTTTATTAATAAGACCATCTTTATATATAATTTCAAGTACTACTACTACTACTACTACCTTCCCTTTCACGTAATTATACTTACCAAAACGCTCCACGTTATATAGAGGGGTGATGGGTGCTTTCCCTAGTTATCGTTTGTTGGTTGTGCTGATAATTATATTTCTGAGCGATGTTGGCCCAGCTACGAGTTGTTTGGAGAGTGAGAGACAAGCCCTCCTCGCGTTCAAGAGAGGTCTCGTCGACGAATCCAACTGGCTCGGCTCTTGGGTCGATGTGGGCGGAGGGAGCTGTTGTGATTGGTATGGAGTTTCCTGCAACAATTCCACGGGCCATGTCAACACACTTGATCTTTCTGACTGTAACTTCCAAGAGGGCCCAATTCCAGATGGACTCCAAAACCTGAGTAGTTTAATGAGTCTTTACCTCTCAGGTAACAACTTCAATTCCTCTATACCTAGTTGGTTGTACGGCTTCAGCAGCGGATTGGACATTCTTGACCTTCAAGAAAATAGCTTGCAAGGGGAGATCTCGAGTGCCATTGGGAACTTGACATCCCTATCTTATTTGGAGCTGGGGGGTAATAGTGACTTGGAAATTGGTGGACGGGAGACAATCAAATCCATGGGCCAACTTTGTCGTCTGAAATCTCTTGGACTGAGCGGGGTGAAGTTGAATCAAGATGTGGTTGACATCTTCAGTGATCTGTTCTCATCATCATGTCCCTCAAATGGATTGGAGAGTATAGATCTGGGTTCTGCTGGAATCTTCGGCAACCTAAACGAAGTTTCCTTCCAGAGGTTTAAATCTTTGGTTTCTCTTTCCATATATGACAATTCAATCTCTGGTTCTATTCCACCATCCTTTGGGGAGCTGCGATCTCTGGTGTACGCTTTCTTAGAAGGAAACTCAATGGTCGGCTCTGTTTCTGAAACTCACTTCGCAAAACTCGTTGAATTGAAGGATTTTGAGGCTGGTGGCAATAAATTGGAGTTGAAGGTGAGTCCGAATTGGATTCCTCCATTTCAACTTGTAGTATTGGATCTGTCATCATGGCAATTAGGGAAGGAATTCTCTCCTTGGCTTCATTCACAGAAGTACATACAGGCGCTATACTTGTCTGGTTGCGGTATTGAGGGTGAAGTTCCCATCATTTTTTCCTCCAACCTTGGGACTTTGGATCTTTCAAATAATTCATTTCAATCAATATCCAAAGGGTTCTGGAATTTTTCTGGGACACTTTCAAATCTTGATCTCAGCTACAACCAAATTGTTGGGGAGATTCCGCGTGGACACCTCATGACGTTCTCGGGCAACGGAATAGTTGATTTGAGCTCCAACAAATTCCACGGCCTACTGCCTCCATTCTCGTCCAGTTTGGTTGCGTTGGATGTCTCTGGCAATTCATTTTCTGGCTCATTATCACATTTCTTGTGCTACCAAAAGAACATGACGAAACAGATGCAAGCTCTCAACCTTGGAAACAATTCCCTCTCCGGAGAGATTCCGAATTGTTGGCTTCCATGGGAACAATTATCAGGAGTCAAATTGAACAACAACAACTTCAACGGGCGTATCCCGAGTTCCATGCAGAATCTGACCTTCCTCGAGTCGTTACATCTTCGGAACAACAATCTCTCTGGAGGATTACCATTGTTGTTGATAAGCTCTCCGATGTTGATCACTGTTGATCTAGCAGAAAATCATTTCCAAGGAGAAATTCCGTCATGGATTGGCAAGACAAATATGAAGATTCTGAGCCTCAGGTCAAACAAGTTGGAAGGGAAGGTGCCTCATGAAATTTGTGCACTCGGTGCTCTACAAATCCTCGACTTGGCTAATAATAATCTCTCCGGGGAAGTTCCCGAATGCATCAACAACTTCACAGCTATGATCAAAGGATTCTCTGGCACAGGAGCTGCCTTTCTACAAGATGGATCTCTGGATAACGCAATCCTTGTGATAAAGGGGAGAGTTATGGAATATACAACCACCCTAAATTTGGTGAGAATCGTTGATTTTTCCGACAATTTCTTCACAGGTACAATTCCTGATGAAGTGACAGATCTTGCTGCACTGCAGTCACTTAATTTATCTCTCAACATTCTAACCGGAGAGATCCCACAAAACATAGGAGCTATGAAGTCGCTAGAATCTCTTGATCTATCAGGAAACAAGCTCGTCGGAGAGATCCCTTCGAGCATCTCGAGTCTGAATTTTCTCAACCACTTGAACTTGTCGAGCAACAACTTGACAGGACGGATCCCTTCGAGCACGCAACTGCAGAGCCTCAACGCTTCATGTTTTGCTGATAACGATCATCTCTGTGGGCCTCCGCTGGCAAAAAAATGTGATGAAAAACATACATTTCAAGTTTCAAGAGACGCAGATGGAGAAGGAATGAGCACATATTTGGATATGGAAGGGTTCTTTGTAAGCATGGCGTTCGGATTTGTTTTCGGCTTCTGGGTATTTCTGCTTCCATTATTCTGCAATAGGCAATGGAGGCTGACATTTTTCTCCTTCTTCGATTCTGTTGGGATCTTTATATGTAAGTTTGTCAATTTAGACATGTAAAATTTGTAACATCATTTTGCTATTATTATGTATTCCATTCAAGGGAGAAGGCTCTCTTATATCACATATGTTTCAACATAAATAAATACAATAAACCCTACTTTGATTGGAGATACCCTGTCTGCAAAATATACTTGAGGTCAAGAGATTTAGAATTAGAATTACTTGGGAAATTTCAGATTCAAACTGTGTGCATTATTCGTCTTTTAAAATAGGATCTGTCGGTGTACAATGCCTATCATACAAGTGGAGCTGACGTGGCATTTTAATATTAATAATGTAACTAAATAAGTGGAGCATGGCAATTTTTTATTTGTCAAATTCGACAAAAGATTTTTTTGGCGTGCACCAAACATTGAAGTGAGTAACGGAGGCTACGGACCGTCGTGGAATTGAAAATGTTGGGTCTTTGCCCAAAATGGGGTCCTTTATATAAAAAAAACCTTAATATGGTGTTTGTTTCTGAAAAATTCTTGTTACGGTATAGTTTTCTTAGATTAAATTTTTTTCCGATTCCCTTTCCTCAGCTTGAAAAATGTTTTTGTCTACGTCTTGACAAAAATATTTTCGGTCAAAAATATTTTTGCAATCTGAGGAGGGAGAATAAAAAAAATTAATCTAAGAAAACCACCCATAACGAGAATTTTTCAGAAAAATACACCATAATGAGAATTTATTAGGGGTGTGCATTCGGTATATACTGATCTCAAATACCGAATACCGAATACCAAAATTCCAAAAAAATCCATACCGATCTCGAACCGAAATAATTTCTGTAATATACCGAATACGGAACTAAAAATTTTGGTATAATACCGAAAATACCGAATTTTAGAAAAAAATTAGAATCTAATCTTAATTCCAAACAAAAGTTCATAATTTCAGGAGGAGAGGGAGAGAGATATCACTGTCGAAGGGAGAGAGCTATCAAACACAACCAGTTAACATCTTCCAATACTCCTGGGACATATATCGTTTGGTTTCTCTCGCAATTGTGGAGTACATGGTAACCTTGTACGTAGAACCAACATGTATCACTATGAATATATGTAGTATAGTAATTCAGTATTTTCGGGATTACCGAAATAATTTCGGTATATCCCGAAATTATACCGAATACCAAAATTCATTAAAATTTCTCAAAAGTTTATATCGAATTAAATCCCGTAAATCGAAATATCGATCACGAAATACCGAATACCGAAAAAAAATCGGTACTACCAAATACCAAGTACTATTTACTCACCCCTAATTTTAATGTAAAAAGACTTCGTTTTGGGGAAAGATCCAAAATGTTATCTGTCAAATCAATTGGACGATTATTTTCTGAACTTTTGCGTGTGGAATAATAGCCGTTTGACCAATGACTAGACATGTACCAAACATTCAAGTGAATAAAATTGCTACGCGTTACTAGTGTTTTTTTTTCTTTCTAAAATTATCAGAATCCATTTCCCAAAAAAATTGATATCCAATTATTAAATTAATGATGCTAGGATTTAAAAAGACTGTAAAAATGACGTATTTATTTATTTTCCATTTCAAAGAGTCCAAATTGTTGATGAAAAAAATTGTCAAAAGAGCAGTTACGAAAAAGGTGGGATAAAGAGCGAGCAGATTTAAATCCTGATGAACAAAATTATAAAAAAGTGTTGAAAACATATTTGGTTTAAGCTAGCACCTATTTGTTGTAACCGATAATAAAAGCAATAATATTGTCAAAAAAATAAAAAAAAGTAATAATAGGTATCTTGGAAAAGATTGATCCTTATAAAAAATAAATTCTTAAGAGTTTTACATCTCTGGTATTTTTTCAATGGTTAGGATTTGTAGATATGGTGCAAACTATTTGGTGCAAGCGCTGTGAATCACATCATCAACATAAACACCTAAAATCTAAAGAATTTAGGTAGTATCTTGGAAAGTATGTTCCTTATAAAATATAAATTCTTTGAGGTTTTATATTTTGATATATTTTAATGGTTAGAATTTAGATAAGTTTTGAAGATGATATATACACGTTGTACTTATTTGAAGAATTCTATCAACACATATTGTCGCCTAGCTTGTTTCTTTTTGTGACATCCACATTCACAACTACATCAGATCACATCCACATTCCTAATTCGAATACTTTGCTAGTTGTATCATTTTCCCCGTAACTTTAGTCAATTGGATTAGTAGGCAATGTATACTTACTTTCCAATGATTGAATCTCATCCCATCCTCCAAAACTTTTGATGTATTATTTTAAATTTTCTAATTTAAATAGTAAGGTATGAACAATAAAAAAAATATGAGACTCACAATCATATTGTTTGTTTTTTAGTATTGTTGATAATTTCCATCCATCAAAAGAAAAATATGACACACAAGACAAATAGCAGTCACTCAATGAAAATAGCTATATATTGATCGATGTTTTGAAATAAAGTATAAATCCTTAATAAAATAAAAATAGTGATCATACAAAGTAACTTAATATAGATCAATAATTACAAGAGTAAAAAATTGATTAGTAACCATGAACTAAATTGTATTGGAGATAAATGACTATGGATATTTTTCAGCGACCGATGACCTAACCTACTTGATCCAAACCCAAAACGAAACATTGTTCAGTCAGAGGCCAAAGAAAACGGTTTGGTCTTTAGATTTACAGGTCTGAAATTAGGTATACCATCCTAATTAAAATAATAATGCTGACATAGTACAAATTAGCATAGTTTTTAAATTGGCAGCGAATCGTTCAATAATCTGTCCAAAAAAGGCTAATCAATACGGTTACCTAATGAACCGGGGAATTTCCGAGATTTTCCGGTCCGACCAGAAAATCAGATGGTTCAACCGGAAAATAATGACTGAATTTTTTTTGTTATTGATTCAAGATTAACCGTTCGTATAGATATTTTATTTGGGGTATTTTATGAAAAAATGGTATTATTATATGTTATTATTAATTTATTACATAATTTTTTTTATATAAATACCTATATATATTTCAAAAAAATTACAAAAAATAGAATTTTTTTAAATATGAAATCCGGTCCGACCGAAGATTGCCCAACAAACCGAGTCGATCTCCAGGTCATTTTTCAAAACTATGCAGATTAGTGATATATAGAATTTTTTAAAAATAAATGACCAAGGGTTATTTTTCTCTAACGAGACCGATGCCAAACTACTTGACCCAAAACAGAAAGACTGTTCAGTCTGGGCCTAAAGCCCATAAAACGGTTTGGTCTTTAGAATTACGGGCCTGTTGCAGTGTCCTAAATTTCACCCGTCGAATCATTTTTGCCTGAAGCTTGATCAAGTAATTTTCTATAATATATGGGTAATTTTTAACGATGAAGGAAAAGCAGGTACATAAACACGAAGACAAGAGCTTTTGCTTTGACTTAATTATTCTTTCCTGAAATTCTTTTTGACTGTAATGTCCAGAAAGCGGAAATTCTTCTTTAATCCTGTGAGAAGAGACCAATACTATAAAGTTGACGTATCGCAGTTGTCTTGGTAGTCAAAACTAGAGGGTATCGGGAACTTGTATCGTCAAATAGTTATTTCGGACAATTTTGCCACGACACAATACTTTTTATCAATTTAAATATGAATCAATAAGTTTCAATTTTATTAAACTCGAAACCACCTAAGCCGTGATACTTGTGGAGATGGTCGTTATCGTAGACTTCGTCGATACGAATCATACGATATTCACGAAGAAAGACAAAGATAAAATATATTTTATATCCTAACTAGTTTATGAAGATTATTTTAATAATATCTTTTATATTAAAATCTATTTTTTCAAATGAAATTATTTTTTTTATTTTCTACAATTTACATAGATAAAACGGAAAAACCTTGTGGCCGATTGGTAACGTCAAAATTGCAAACTTGCCATAAATCCGATTTTGCAAGAAATTGAATCGCCAAAGACCATCTCACATCTCACGTAACTTGATGCTCCATTATATTCGGACTTTCCAACCCAAAAATAGTAAGTGATTTCATCAAAATAAAATAAGGGGACAGATGGAAATGAGGAAAGAATAGTAAGAGAGAGATATGGAAAGGCAGAAAAAGATAGAATTTTATAAATTCAATTCTTAATTATACGTATACTTCTCTTTCTGGTTTTTAGATTTTCATAATATGCTACATAATATGAGGATTTTAATAATATGAGACATTTGACGTTATGTTTATGGATAATTCAAATTTAAATTTGAATGTTATCAAGTTTGTCAAAAAAAATTCAAAATGAAATATTATATCATCCAAATAAAGTAAAGTAACAGATACAAAATTAATGACATGACAGATAAGATAATTTAAGTAAGTTAAACTAACGAATTGTTAATTAGTTTTTGGTCAAGTAAAATACCAAGAAGTAGTGATGTGTCATACCATAAGTGAATTAAACTAATTTCTAATTACCTAAAATTCATTGGTGTCGCGTACAAAAACTTGAAACTAGAAAACAACAGTAACAAGATTATGATATTCCAACTACATTTCTAGAAATCAGGTATCTAAAAAATCCCTATTAAACTATCATATACTTTGAAATACATTTTTGCAGATCACAAAAGAGACGTAGGTATCAAATAATATTATTTATTCTACTATTAAGTTATATTTATTGGCAAGACAGAAAGTAGTTGGCAATGTGATTAATTCGACTATGACAAGAATCCCCACAATTTGCTTCAAAATGGAGAATTAAAAACAAAAGGAATCTAGGGCAGGGCGTGGTTCTTATCATGCAACGCATTTATACAAGTAACACGATCTCCATCTGTGAACCAGATTCTTCCAGCAACGCATTATTTTATTTAAAAATTGAAATACAAGAGAAAATAATCTCAGCCACCATTTTTAATTTTTTCTAATGTTGGTCAATTTCTGTCGTCTTCAAAAATTATTGGTCTCACACATTTTAATGAATTAACTGTAGCTTGAAAATAAACGGAAGAAATTAGAGTTGGGGAAGGTGAAGTAAGAAAGAGATTGTGAAAACCCCACCCGTTGTCAATGGATCTCATCGGCCATCGTAAATGGATCTCTAGGGAGGCCGTTTAAGGAGGCTATTTAGTAACGAAAATAATTTTTTCATACATAAAATTTTATTATTCACCAAAAATTATCGTCAAATATGTATAGGTGCACTGTAAAAATCATCTCACAACTATACATTTGGGCTGCACTTAGAAAGAAGAAAACAAACAAAATTTTACGAGGTTAGACTCTTTGATGCACTTGGGATTGTTTGTCCCAAGACAAGTTCAGTATTTTTTTCAAGCTAGTCACTTGCTCATAGAACTTGAGTCTTCGGTTGTCACTCAAATAATTCCTTTTAAATGACTGGATTGCTAGTATATGCATAGTGTCATACTTGGAAAATTTAAGATCAAAATGTCATATTTGAAACTTCTAAGATTAAATTTTATTTGGTCCTCGGAACTTACAAAAATAGTAAAGCTGAAATAAACAATCAATAGATTTCTAAAAATAGTTAGTTGTGAGATTTTTTTTAATAGATTTAAAATATAGTTAACAAGAGTCTTGCCGGAGATACTGTCACGTAGCACTGTCGTGAATCCAGGAGATTTTGGAAAGGAAAGTTTTGAAGGAAGTTCTTCAACGATTATCAATTTCTAAATCATTTTAGTCTCCGAAAAATCAAGACATGGGTGAAAAAAACTTGCTTGTGCGCCATATAAAATTATTAGGAAGAAAACGTATTTACTCATAAAATAAAGGAAGAAAAACGTTAGGCAGATTCATTCACGTGAAATCTCCTTCTTAACAAGTTATCTTAGCAATAAAATTTAAAAAAATTGCTTTCCAAACCAGGAAATACTCTTAAACCTAAAATTATACTGATACTTTAGTGGTATGGAACTTATTTTTTTATATTAAATAAAAAAGTAAAATTGAGAAAACTGATTAAATGGAATTTTAAAACGTTTAATTCTAAATACCGTAGAAAAAAATAAAAATTCTTACTAATTTATTTAGCCAATTATTTTTTGTATTTCTTCTCTTTTCTCATTTCGTCTTCTCGCTCTCCCTCTCTCGATGGAACACATTTTTTTCATTTCTCATTTTTATTTTTTTGAACCCAAGACTGGTACAGATTCATTACATACATGATTATCATACCATATAATAAATTATTAGTAATCTAAAATCTCACTCATGGTCGCGTGGCTGCACCATTTAATATTCCTTATGTTATTGGATTGCATTCACACGTTCTTCATATTTTTTGACCTTTTCATCCAACTACTTATTGGCGGGACCCCAAGATTTGAATATCAAACAATGTTTGGATCCGTATGATATAGACTATATCTTCAATTTAGATGGCTATTATACAATCTTTATCGATTTCATTCCCTACAAAAAAAAAATCTAGATAACTTCCATATATATAAGATAAACTCAAACTCTTGGGTGGAATTATGTTGAGATTGTTACATTGCAAGAGTTGTGAATTTGTTTATAATCTATTTATTATCTTATAATTTTAGATTGTACATATAATTTTTCATATGATATCAGATAAAGATGATATCGTAACATATTGCTTCTCGCACGACTCCTATTTTTTCATAACAATTGGTAATATTTTGATCATTAATTTTTTAAAGGAATCTAAGAGGGAGAGAAAGATAATCATATGAGCTTACTGTTATTTAGATTATCATGAATCTCAATCATTGACTACACCGAATCATTGAAAAATGTTGTAATCCTAGATATAACTTTTTTATAAGAGGCAACAAGTTCAATTGATCACAAGAACATATTAATTATGGAACACTCATTCACCATTAAATTACCGAGTTCCCAAATCTCTTCATTAAAAGCAGAAAAATACACATTATAGAAAAAATGGAACAAATTAAAAATAAGTGATGACCATGGAAAATTGACATCAATAATGGTGGTGAAAGTGCCACCCAAAAAAAGGATGCTGAAGAAATATGGACTCATAAAAATGTAATACTTAAAATAGATGACAGCTACCTTTCAAAACATAGATAACAGCCAAGCAATTTATTTTCATTTTTGGGAACTAAATTGGTAACTTGTGGTTGTCACAGATTTGTTGCAAATTCCCTCTTCTCCTTTTGCCTTTGAATATTAATAAATAATAAGCACTACTTCACTAGTGTGCATAAGTTTATCTCGGACTTTTCTTTTATATTTTATCTAATAAAATTCAACGCAATTTTCTTATGAGACTGATAATGACAACTTCTAAAAAATAATCATGATATATAATAAAGGACCTAAATAATTGTTTTTCATATTCCCACCTTAAAAGAAGTAGGCAGAAGTTTGTCTGGTTGTTGCACTTCAACAGAGAGATAGACACTAGAAGTCCTGAGCAGAGGTGGAGGATTAGAATTCAGAACCAGCTAAATAAACATAGGAAGCATCAAATCATCTTTTCTCTTCTTGCCTTTTCAGCAACTCCAAAAGCCAAGATCTTGTTAAGTCAAGTTTCCAATATTTCTCTTCTTTTTTGGTGAGTTTTTTTTTTCTCATTAATTTTTTATCTTCCAAGTTGGGTGTATTAATTATATGACCATGTTTGTCTGTGATATTAATATTTTATTGGTCTGCATATGTATATATTCCTTTGTTGTTGAATTTGATTTGAACTTCTCCTTCTCCATTGACTGAACTGCCAGTCTTAACTACTTCTACCCTCCCTGTGACTCTCCGTTTTCCTTGTCTTTTAGATTCGTAAGTCTTGAACCCGATACTTCGAATAATGTCTGCTAATTTATGGTGTTTCTGTCTTAAAGCTTGCATCTTTGGGGATAATTTTTAGATTCCTGAACCGGGTTTGCTAGATTTTGTCTTGGTTTGATCTGGGTGTCTTTGGTTCTGGAGAATTAATGTGGGAAATGAATATTCTTTTGATCTACTGTTGGATTTTTATCTGCTAGCTGCTTCTTGTTGTCTTTATAGATGGAAACGAGCACGTCGGTGGCATTTTTTCAATTGCACATGTTTAAATTATTTGTATGTATAATTTGGTATAATCTTGACCGTGGCGTGCCGAGTAACTGTGCATATGCTTACTTTGGGTAGTTGGTAGAGGAGGTCCCCGAGATTGACGAAATCAGCTTGTCCGAGTTGGTATAAATTCTGCTCATTGAGAATTTTTATGTTGAAATTACATTACATCTGAGGTTGGCTCCTTGTCATGAATAATGTTGCCTAGTTTGCACGTTGAGTTCAGGATTGACAAAATATTTCAATATTTGTGTTTGATTGTTAGGTGAACTGCGAGAATACAAGAGTTCAACTCAAAACCAAGCATGAGCCAAGCAAAAATAAAGCGTAGGGTGGGGAAGTACGAGGTGGGAAGAACGATTGGCGAGGGAACATTTGCAAAAGTAAAGTTTGCAAGGAACTCTGAAACTGGTGAACCAGTGGCTCTGAAGATTCTAGATAAGGAAAAAGTACTCAAACACAAAATGGCAGAACTGGTATATTCAGGACTTTTGGGTCACTCTGCATGAATCTGATTCTTGTTTTCTTCTTCTAGTTATTATCATTATATCCATTGAGCACTGTGAAAGTATTATATGGAAGGAAATCTAGTTTGAAAGGCTCAGTATATGGCCATTTATAGATAATTGATAATGAGTTACCATTTTCTTTTTCTCTTCATGCAAACAATTTTTCCGTATGAAGTGCATCTTCTTTTGCAACGATATTCGGGGTTCCTGTTGACAGAATTGGAGTTTGATTTGATCCTTCCACCTCCTTATGTGTCTTCACAGATCAAGCGGGAAGTAGCAACAATGAAACGAGTGAAGCACCCAAATGTGGTTCGACTGTATGAGGTTGGTTGGCCTCTTGGTCTCTCTCTCTCTCTCTCTCTCTAATGGCTACAGAAACGAATGAGCTAAGATATTCAAGCATGATCTTTTCAGCTTAAGTAACTTGGAGATGAACACTCAATACTTCTTCTCTGTTATGCTGTCACATTTTGAACTATATATCTTCACAGAACATAACTTGGCTCGCTCTAGTTACAGTTTCTGTAAACTAAACCAGGAAGGAGCACATAAGTATCTTAGAAAATGAAGCTACCTTTTTTTTTGTCAAAGAACAGAAACTGAAGTGATTAGATAGATCACTCTTATTTGCTTGAAAATTTTGTCCCTTTGGCCAATGTTCTGCATTCAGTTTTATCTGGGTCAAATTAATAGCTGAAGTCCCTGTGAACAATGTTGAGACTTGAAGCTGTTTGCCCATATTGCCCCGTGCTTAGATATATTGGCCAGGATGTAGATAAAAATTTGAGAGTTGTTAACCAACATGTCGTGTTGATCTCCTTTGTGTTTGTTCCCAGGTTATGGGAAGCAAGACAAAGATATTTATCGTTCTGGAGTTCATTACCGGAGGAGAACTTTTTGACAAAATTGTAAGCCTGAGCTGTTACTGTTTTATTTTCTCTTTCCAAATTATATGTCAGGATGTAACTTTTATTTGACTTTCTGAATAATCATATCCATGCACTGTGCTTGGTGCTTTAAAGGTAAATAATGGACGAATGAAAGAAGATGAGGTGCGCAGTTACTTCCAGCAGCTTATTAATGCGGTAGATTACTGCCACAGCAGAGGTGTATACCATAGAGATCTCAAGGTTTGGCCGCAAACAACTTCGCTGATCATTTTGAAATCACCATTCGAGAGTTATTTGGCATCTACCAGAAGCTTATTAATTTATTTATTTTTCCTTCCCGAAACAGCCAGAAAATCTTTTGTTGGATGCTTATGGAAACCTCAAAGTTTCAGACTTTGGATTAAGTGCATTGTCTCAACAAGTCAGGGTAATTACGTAAATCTTCATTTACTGTTCGAGTGAAAAATCAAACTGCCGACCTGAACTTCTGCTTATAAAATATCATTTAATGTGCATTCTGATGTGGAAAATGCATGTTTAGCAAGCTAAATAAATTTAAGGGACGATGGATTGATTCTTACTCTGAGCTGTCTTTGACAGGATGATGGCTTACTTCACACAACATGTGGAACTCCAAATTATGTGGCTCCCGAGGTATTTTTCTTCTTCATTGCTACTTTTCTTCTCTGTTTGATGTCAAGCATAGACAAGGCAATACGTCTAAGTTCTAGCTACAACCATTCCTGCCACCTTAATTGGAACATTGCTTTGCTGTTAGGTCCTTAATGACAGAGGCTATGATGGGGCGAAAGCAGACTTGTGGTCATGCGGAGTGATACTCTTTGTTTTGCTTTCAGGGTACTTGCCTTTTGATGATTCCAATCTCATCAACCTGTATAAAAAAGTATGAATTTTTCAAATTTTAACAGTGTACACCTACTGTTCTCGATGCTTTTCTCCTAACGTCTTTCTCCTCTCCTGTGTGCAGATTTCTGCAGCCGAGTTTACTTTCCCGCCATGGCTTTCATTTGGTGCAATGAAGCTTATGACTCGAATTTTGGATCCGAACCCTGAGACCGTGAGTTACTTTCTTATCTTACTTTTCGTCCTATTTGCATAAAATGAGAGGTAGAGTTGACATGCAGTTTTCTTTAGGGCACATCATTCCTACCAAATTTACCAAAGCACCTTTTCCTTTTTGGAAGTGTAACTACATGTTCAAAAGTTTTTCAATAATTTGTGATTGAATTGGGGATGCTATCTTTATTGACTTGAAATCCTCTGGTTAAATGGCAAAAGTTCAATTAATGGGCCACTATTGTGTGCATCAATTAACTACCGTTCAACATTTATCCGTCTTAATAGCCAAGTCTAGATCTTTGAAACTCTTCGTTCTCTGCAGCGCATCACGGTTCCTGAAATCTTGAAAGATGAATGGTTTAAGATAGGTTATAAGCCCCCTTTATTCGATGATAAAGATGACGTCAACGCAGATGATGTTGAAGCTGTTTTCCAAGACTCCGAGGTGAGTCAATCTGACGTGATTTTGGCTGCAATTTACTTTCACGCCCTACTGTTTACACAAGTTCACATGTGTTGGTTGTCGCAGGAGCACCTTGTGACAGAGAATAAGGAAGAGCAGCCTACACCAATGAATGCATTTGAAATAATTTCTATGTCAAAAGGGTTAAATCTTGGGAATTTGTTCGATGTAGAACAGGTATGCTCATTAGAAGCTCGTATACTTGTACGAGTGATTATATGTGGCAGCATGGATCGGTTGTTTGCAACTTGTTAGTAAAAGTAATCCTTGATGCACATTACCAACTCATATTCCCTCTCAATGTTGTCTGGCCGATATCCTGTTCCGGTTAATTGAGTTACAGATACACAATGTGCTTTCTTACCGCGGTGCTGTAGTTAAAACTTAAAAGAAAAGTAACCATCCAATTTAATTGAAGTTGAACTGTCTGCAAGAGAAAAAATGAGTCGTAAAATCTCTGGTGCAACTTCACTCGTATTGGTCATAATGATTGTTCAACTCTCGTTGTTGTTTCACATGCAAAGCCGCCATTTAACGACTTCAAAAATTTTTGCCTGGCTTTTTTTAGGGATATAAGAGGGAAACAAGGTTCACATCTAAATGTCCAGCAAACGAGATAATTCATAAGATTGAAGAAGCCGCAAAGCCCCTCGGCTTCGATGTTCAGAAGAAGAACTATAAGGTAGACAAGCAAATGTGTTCCTGTGGTTATCTTGCTATACAAACCAGCGGCGGAGTCTGAACTAATTATGTCATCATTTTTGCCTTTGTTAGATGAGGCTTGCAAACATGAAGGCTGGGAGAAAGGGGAATCTAAACGTCGCCACGGAGGTCCGTTATGATGGAAACTTCTCGTTCAAGTCTACCCCTCAAGAAGATTGCAGTTACTAACAAATTCTTTTGCTTATCTATCAGATTTTTCAGGTGGCACCATCACTCCATATGGTTGAAGTGCGAAAAGCCAAAGGAGATACCTTGGAATTTCACAAGGTACCTATAACATTTACCTTCCCCCAACTTACACTTACATCTCTCACAAGGTTATATCCGGTGAAGATAGCTTATTAACTTCACTACATCAATCTCTCGAGAAATGTGATCTGGTTCCTTGTCTTATGCAGTTCTATAAGAGCCTCTCGACGAGCCTTGACGACGTCGTGTGGACGAGTGAGGACGACATGCAGCAAATGAATCCTGTTTAGGGGACTATCTTTTGTCATGCTGAGTGCTCTCTGTATAGGCCAAATCCTATATCAAAATGGGTTCTAGGTATTGTATGTATATCTCCATTGTTTTTTGTAGTTATTTTTTTCTTCCATTGGATTAGACACTGATCTTGTCTGAAGCTGGAGTTGTTTTCCTTGCTTTTATCATTGGAAAACAAAGGTGGTGGTTTGTTTTTCTCTTGGCCTCATGTTGGTTGTGTAGGTGTGTACTTGTGTCTGGATGCTGAAGGAGAATCATTTGATGTTATATTTTGTTGTTGTCAAATGTTTAGAGATCTATGTGAACCAGATTCTTTTTGTTGTTGCAAAATTTTTCGAGTTTGATCCATTACGAAGGCTGATTATTGTTTTTTTTTCCTTCTTTTTATAATTATGACAACTGATCCATTGAATTGACATGTTATTGCTTTTTTAGAAGGTTCGGTGAACTGGATTTATGACCAGCCTTTCACACTTAACCATGTTAATATCGATAGATAAGAGGAAAAAAAAATAGGGGGCTAGTATTCTCAAGTCCTTCTCAAAATAATTTTTTCCAAGTCTCAACTCTTACCAAAGAACGAAAACATCTTTTTTGGTCTATGAAAAACAATAACAAAAATTGCGTATCAGAAAATGAAGGACAGTCAACTATAGGGCTTATGTATAAGGCATTTGATAATAAAGTTATGAGTTGGTAAATTTTTAAAAAAATCGTCGACGACGTGTAATAAAAGAATTTCGTGTGAGAATAACAATTAATAAAAGATAGATCTTATTCTAATTTTATGTTAAGTATTGATATTCAATTCAAAATTTTAAAATTATGAACTAATAAATCTTTCACTCATTAGCAATAATCACAAATACCCAATTGACGACAAACAAAATGTTTGGACTAAGAACTTATTCATAGATTGAAAGCTAATCATCATTCCATTGTCTGATATATTTTCCTAAAATCATATAATATCTAAATATTCAACTAAATCATTCTGACAATCGTTTTTGTTCCTAAAAAAAATAAACTCCAACAGAATAACTTGCGTCAATTCAACTGAGCATATGCTCAGGGTTTTAAAAAACGAGTTGGAGGTCGATTCGGATTTGGGTTCGACTCTGGGTCAACCGGTCTGACTGGTCCAATTATTAGATGGGCCGGAATTATTTTTCTTTCATATTTTAATTTAATTTTTTAAAATATAGATAGGTATATAGAAAAATAATCTACAAATTTTACAAAAAATATATAAAAATATCAAATTTCCCCGTCCTGATTTTCTGGGAAAATTACCCAGTTTGACCAGAAATTGGGCGGTTCCCAAGGTAATCGTTTTTTCATATAAATCTGGGACATTCTAGGTCATGATTCGCAATCCGACCAGTCGAACCTCCGGTCCGACCGCATTTTTTAAAACTTTGCATATGCTACACTCCGGGCCGGGCCCAGCCCAGCCCAGCCCAGCCCACCATGAAGTTTTTGAAACTTCCCGCTCCAATAAAACCACAATCCACAAATCCTTTCCGTTTCCTCCATCCCCTCTGAGAATCATGATCTCATAACCTATGAGACCGGAACCGATCCCCAGCCGCCCGAAATGCACGCTCGGGTGCCCGATCCTCGACCGCTGCCTCGCCGGAGGCTTTCCGTGCGACTCCATAACCGAAATCCTGGCCGAGAGCGGCTCCGGCAAGACCCAGCTCTGCCTCCAACTCTGCCTCTCCGCCCAGCTCCCGCCTTCCTGTGGTGGCCTCTCCGGCTCCTCCCTCTACCTCCACACCGAGTTCCCTTTCCCCTCCCGCCGCCTCCACCAGCTGTCGCTTTCGTTCAGGTCCCGTTATCCCGACTTCTGTGGGGATAGCCCGTGCGATGATATATACGTGCAGAGCGTGTACTCCGCACAGGAACTGTTCGATATAATTCCCAAGATAGAATCTTTTCTTGTCAATGCGAAAACCCGGTTGCCGGTTCGGGTGATTGTGATTGATTCGATTGCTGCTCTGTTTAGGTCGGATTTTGAGAACACCCCGAGCGAGATGAAAAGGCGGTCGTCACTGTTTTTTAAGATATCGGGAGGGTTTAAGGCGTTGGCGAGGAGGTTTAATTTGGCTGTGGTTGTGACTAACCAGGTGGTGGATTTTGTGGGTACTGGGGATGGGATAAGTGGTGTTCGTATTGGGAATGTAGGCAGCTTGTTTTCGTCAGGGAGGCGGGTTTGCGCTGCGCTGGGATTGGCCTGGGCGAACTGCATAAATTCTAGGCTGTTCTTGTCGAGGGGCGATAATTGTTCGGGGCAGGAGAGACGAGAGCTTCATGTGGTCTTTGCTCCTCATTTGCCTTACTCTTCTTGCGAGTTTGTGATCAAGAGGGAAGGTGTCTTTGGAGTGGATGCATCGTTCTGAACTTTTCGGTTTATCTTTGGCCGATGAATACTTATTTACTCTGCAAGCTGCTATATTATGAAGATAGAATTAATCATTTTGTTGAGCTTGTAATTTGGTTTATTTGCTTCACGCAAATTGCTTGCTCAATGTACAACTGTTTTCTGTTCTTTATTGAACTGACAGTACATATGAAGACCTACAGTAAATTGCTGTTTCACTGGCTAGTTAGTATTTGTTTTCCAGAAAGCTGAAGCCTTTGGGGCTTTTTTCTTCCCGTGGGTCATTTGCGTCATCATTCGTGCTGTTCGTCCTGGTTTTCCAGAGTATCTTCATGTTGGTGCGAAAATGCAATGTGGTGAACTACATAGATCTCGAGGATGAAGAGCCATGTATAGTCTGTTGATATTACCACATTCTGTTCATTTTTTCCCACTTCTAGTCATTGCTTACAGACCAAGAAGATCTGTGCTAAATTGCTAATATAACATGAGCACTGAATACCAGTTGAACCAGTTAAAATAAGGTCCGTCATGTTCAAACCCAGTCCTTGCTCGTGGATGTTATGCTTAGGAATTCCATCAGATTAAGACATTCATTCATCCAAATAAAATCGATGAGTTTAGTTGGTTCTACAGCTAGATCCCACTTGCGTTGAAGATTCATGTGAATGACAAACATTCATGATATATTGCAAATTCTTTTAGGCATTATGTCTTTACCTCCCATCCATCTCGGTTATAGTAACATCATTCAACGACCCATGTTCATCCTGCTTGTTGTCATGAATCTCTAACCCCTGCAAGTTCCTCCCCTAATAAAATGCTGGTTGGTTTGGACGAGGCAGCTCACTTGCTTCATTGTATAGCATCGACACAACATCCAACATGTTGGGCCGATCTGGCGCGCTCTCTTGTACACATAAGAGACCAATGTGAATGCACCGCGACACCCCTGCAAAGTTCCTCCCGTAATAACAATGTTCATGAAAATTAATTTCTCTCTCATTTTTTAAAGATGGATAGTTCAAATTTTTATTTCTTGCAAAAATATAAAAAATTTGAAAGAAATCAAATTTCGAAATAATATAAAACTTCAAAAATTTAAACTCAATTCACAAAATTTAAAATTAAAAAATAAAGATATAAGGAATCTCCTCCACTTCTCTCGTGGGGAGTGGATTTGGTGGGGACTCTTTATTAGTCCCCATATGGGGACTAAAGGGATGGATTTATTAAATGAGGGTGGTTTGGTAAAATTACTCTTATTTCTTTCTCTCTCCAATCTCTATAACTACTCCACTAATTCTCTCTCCTTATCTTTCCTATTAAGTATCTACTATTTAATTTAAATTTATTAATTCTCTCCCTTTAATTAATTAGTTTTACTCACAACCAAATCTCTAATTATAGTCATCATCACTCTAATCTCTCTTTCAAAAATAAAATACGGCCACCTTCTGAATTGCTAGTTTTGTTGGTTTATTGATTTACTGGTTTGTTGGTTTTACTGGTTTATTGATTTTCTGAATTACTGATTTACTGGTTTATAGATTTACTGGTTTACTGGTTTGTTGCTTTTAATGGTTTATTGATTTATTGATTTACTGTTTATTGGTTTATTGATTTACTGATTTGTTGGTTTTACTAGTTTATTGATTTACTAGTTTACTGGTTTATTGATTTACTGGTTTGTTGATTTTACTGGTTTACCGGTTTACTGATATACTGGTTTACTGGTTTATTGATTTACTGGTTTGTTGATTTTACTGGTTTACTGATTTACTGATTTACTGGTTTACTGGTTTATTGATTTACTGATTTGTTGGTTTTACTTTTATGCATGTTGTTAGTGTTTTGTAATTTCTGAGACAACCCGGAAGAATTGTTGTTTTAAATTCTTATTTATTGATTTTCTGTAACAAATTCAATGTTTAAATTTTATATTCCTTAAAAGTAGCCATATTTATGATAATAGGGACTAAAAAGAAGAAACGTGCTTTATGATTTGGGAAAATGGAGCTAAAAAAGGGGAGACATTAACTGCTTGGAGGCATCTCCCCTTTGGGTAAAAGACAATAATAACCTTGTACATTTTTTAACCATTGGATCAGTTTTTTTTCAAAAAAATTTCAATCGGATGGTCCAAATTCGAGTCCCCATATGGGGACACTCCCTTTTTAGTCCCCATAGAATCCAATTTCTCTCTCGTGGGAACAGAGAATATTTTTTTCCGACAGTGACCAGAACAAGCCACCACTTGTGACGATACTAGGAAGACCCTTGTCCTATATACTTGCTAAATATCTAGTATTTGATAGTTTTTTTAATAAGTTAATTTGTAATATAACTAGCAAAAAGTAATCAAATAGTAATTCAATAAAATTGTACTAAACATCTAAGTATTTGGTAGTTTAATCAAACAACAATTTTTTTTTGATTAATCGAACACAATTTGCAGCTTAAAAGTGTACGATCGAGATAAATGCAATTTTCTAATTGTCGCTCTATTGTTTAAACAAATTTTTTGGACAAAAAAATTGTACAATTGAAGAAATGCAGTTTTGATATTTTTATACAAGTATGAAAAACTATTCCCCCTCTCCCATAATATTTTTCATGAATATTTTTTTTAAAAAAATTCTCTTTCAATTTTTAATCTAATAGTGCTTGGAGATATTTTTGTCCAAAGAAATTTGATCAAATAGCAGTGTATCAATTAGAAAAATATTTGTAGCTCCGTCAAAAAAATTTAGTCGAACACGGAACAACTACACTTTTACTTTACCAAAACCGTTGCATGATTGATCATATTCCATAATCTCCATTTACAAAGAGAATATTAGATCACCAGCTGTTTTGAAGTTTCTTCTCCAGTTGGACACGTAAGCTAAGATGGCCGCCGGAGGAGGGGAGGAGATGAAAGCCCTTATAGAGAAAGCTTACCACGTCAACTGCCCAGGTTGCAAAGTTGACCGCCTCAAGCAGGACCACTCCGGTGTCCCCTACCGACACCTCTCCTATATCTGGCTCGTCTCTCTTTGCACTGGTACTAACCCAATTCACACTCCCTTGTCCGACTTATTTAGATTCGAGTCTAGTCAGATTGGAAATCGTGGCAAAGAGTTGTCACTTTACATGTTAATTGGAAGATTTACTAATGATTAGGATGTTGTTAAGTAGAGTACAAAGCTACTATAAGTTGAATTTCATTACCAATCAAAGAAAAGATTTTTTGGTTCGGATTGATGACTTGCAGTTGTTTAGACACAAATTGAATTGTTTGACGATTGAATTCAAATGGTGCTTGGGAAGCCAAACAGAACTTACCAAGTTCATAACTTGTTGTTCTTCTCCATAAAGCTGATTCCTTTGAAGCTTGTTCTTCCTTCAAGTTATTCGTTATTCGTTACTCCGTTGTTCGTCCCAGTTTTTCATCGATTGTCTTCGCGTTGTTGCGAACACTGCAATGCGATGAAATGCACATGCACCTTTTTGATTGTTAGTCTTTGATGCAATTCGTTTTTGTTCGTGCCCACTCTGTTGTTTTTTCCGGTGTGTATGTTTGCATACTTTCTTGTTGTAGTATGATATGGCTGACACAAGTGTCTGACCTGTTTTGTACTTCTCAGCTTTGCCAATATCGTCTCTGTTCCCATTCATTTACTTTATGGTATGTTCTCTATCTGTGATATACCCGGTGATTGTTACACGGTAATAGGAGATTGAATTGTCACATATTGCGTAATATTTACCAAGTTGGTATGCATAAATTGCTCCACTTTGTTGACTCTTACCAGATAAGGGACCTCCACATTGCTGCAAGGGAGGAAGATATCGGGTTCTATGCAGGATTTGTCGGTACTTTTTATTATCAGTTACTGCTTTTTTGTTGCTTTCTTTACGCTTCTATCCAACTCCTCTTGATATCACATTCTGTTTTAGGTTCCTCATTTATGTTCGGGAGAGCTCTGACATCTTTTTTTTGGGGATGGTTAGCTGATCGATACGGTCGGAAACCAATCATATTGATCGGAACTTTTTCGGTGTTAGTATTTCCATTGTTTTCTTCTTCTCTTGTAGTTAAAGGACCTGGTTCTCTTACAAGTTTACTTGATAATTCTCATTTCAGGGTTGTTTTCAATGCTCTTTTTGGACTTAGTACAAGCTTCTGGATGGCATTGTCTATGAGATTTCTTCTGGGATGTTTTAATAGCCTTCTTGGAACAATTAGGGTAATAGCTACACAGAGTTCCCACATGTGACGAACCCGATTTTCATAGCACTTGCCTAATTTTCTGATGTTTTTCAGGCATATGCTTCTGAGGTGTGTAGGGAAGAATATCAGGCATTGGCATTGTCAGTTGTAAGATTATGACTTGCAGCTTTTTGTTGTTTAAATGCGTCTTTCATTTCTTGGAGGCTCACAATTGGCCGTTAACGTCAGGTTAGTACATCTCGAGGCATCGGATTAATCATTGGCCCTGCTATTGGAGGTTTCTTTGCTCAGGTTTCTTCTGAGCTTCTCTTTCACGATCCTGCTTTAGTTTGTACGATTGCTTGATCTCACGGATGGATCTACTACTAGCCTGCAGAGAAATACCCGAATTTCTTCTCCGAGAGCTCGATCTTCGGAAGGTGCTCGTCACTTCCCTCTGTTGTTTCTGTCTTCCTTTTAAAAATATATTTTGTTTCGTGTTGTCTAGATTATACTTGATGTTAAGGAATTTGCATCTTGCAGATTTCCCTATTTCCTACCATGCCTTCTTATATCAGCATATTCCGTGGGAGTGTTCATAGCTTGTTGGTGGATTCCAGTAAGTTGCATTGGACATTTGCAAGCAGAGACTTTATCTATCTTTTGTGTGCCTCTGGAACACTATGCAGATACAGCAAAGCGGCTCATAGTTCTGTTGAAGGAATATTCATTTTACTATCAGTGCAGGAGACTATGCATGTTCACGCGGACGAAGCAAACGAGACTTGCAGCTCACGTGGTCCATCAGAAGCATCCGAGGAAGGATTCAATAGGAAGGAAGCTAAAACAGATATCTGGGAAACAAAAGCATCTCGAAAGCCAAATCTCCTGCAGAATTGGGCCCTAATGTCCACCATTTTCGTTTACTGTGTTTTCTCTCTTCAAGAAATTGCTTACTCCGAGGAAAGTGCATTTCTTTCTCTCTGTTTTCTCCTTTGGTTTTACACCGATGAAGCATCTTTCGATGTTTGGTTTTTCGCTGCAGATTTTCTCACTTTGGGCAGTAAGTGACAGGACATATGGGGGATTGAGCTTCTCATCACAGGATGTAGGAGAAGTTTTGGCCATTTCTGGTTAACTTTCTTTTCCATTATGCTTTTATTCCTTGGACTTTGCATTGAACATATTTGTTTCCTCGATCTCTCTACGTTGCTCCTTCCCATTCTTGTTCATTTCTCGTATGAATATCAAGTGCAATCGCAACGTTCCTTTCAGCGTTTATGTTCATACGATGAAGTGTTGTAGCACATTTCAATTTTAGAAAGATTGTAACTTCAATGCGTATTGTCAGGGTTCGGCCTCTTACTATTCCAACTTATACTTTATCCGCAGCTGGAGAAGATGCTCGGACCGCTTACTATTACTCGGCTTTCTGCAGTAGATTTCTGAACTCCATGTTCAATGATCGATAATTTTAGCAAAATTCATTAATATGTAGATAGATGCTCACCACTCTTATCAAATTCTTCTATTTTCGGCTTTTGCAGGTGCTAAACATACCGGTGTTAACAGCTTACCCTTACATATCTACACTATCAGGACTTACTCTGCACATTGCAATGAACTGTGCTTCCATATTAAGAAACACACTATCTGTAAGCACATTTTTCTGCAAAATCATTTCCCTTTCTCGAATTTTCGCTTGTTAAGTCCTGAAATGTCTAACATTGCAACCTTTTCTGCACTGCAGGTGTCTCTTGTTACCGGATTATTCATATTGCTGAATAATTCTGTGGTGGGTTTTTTGACTGATCGCCCCATTTTGGTGAAATATGTATTTAGAGTCAACCATTGAGCAGAAACTATGTTGCCATTGTTTATGCAGCCTCAGAATCAGAGAGCAGCTGCAAATGGCATCTCAATGACTGCAATGTCCATCTTCAAAGCATTCGGTCCTGCAGGAGGCGGTGCGATGTAAGTCAAATGTCTATGACGTTTACTCGATCAATGTTGGTTGAGCCAGCAATAGGGTCGTGGATCAATACATTTTAGCAACATCTTAACGCTCTCGCAACATCTTATCGGTGATTTTAAACCTGCAGCTTTTCTTGGGCACAAAAGCGACAAGTTGCAGCTTTTCTCCCAGGTTCATTAACCTCTAATTTACCGATAATTCTCTCTTTTTTCAGCTTCTGTGCATGAGACCTTTATCATATTTATGTTGGTATGGCATCATTTATGGAAGTACTGCATGATATGCAGGTGATCAAATTGTCTTCTTCATACTAAATGCGGTCCAGTTCGTCGGACTGCTACTTACTTTTAGGCCGTTTCTGGCACTTCCGGCCGAGTGAAGGAATCATTGGCACAACTGCACTCCGGTATGCCGTAAGATGGTTGCTGGTTGGCGACCGGATTAAAAATTGCCACACGAGGGACGAAGTTTGAAGGCGAATTTGTATAAACAGCACTACTTCTGTAATCTGGCAAACACCGTTATTATTGTTCGAGGAACGTTGGAGACCCCCTCTTGAAACTTGAAGAATTCAAGTAAACAAACTATTGTTGCATGATGTTTTCAGAATTCTTGAAGAAGGTTCTTTCGGGTTCGAAGCTGATCAGATTTCTGAGATCTCCAACTCAGCATCGTTAGATTTTCATATCTCAACATTCGTCGAGTATCCAAGTAATTAACTTTTAATATCAGCAAGTATAACCACCAAGCTGAGAATTGGCCATCTCCAAGATAGCAATAAGAAGTAGAACGAACCATACAAACCACAATAACAGGCAGAGGCTAGGAAACTACAACAGAAAAAGTTTTCTTGATTCTTATTCATGTCAAAAAAAAAAAAAATTGGTCATCCTTTTTTTTGTTGCTTTTCTTGATTTTTCGTTTTATGTACAAACAGCACGTTACTTTGAATTCGTCAAGGGGTCAACCTGCTCAAAATAAAATGTCACCACTTTGAATTCGTCAGCACGTTACGTACCTTTTATGCGTATGTGACAGGTTACGTGATAGAAAAGAATACGTTTGGAGGGTAGAATTTGAGGGAGTATAGAAGAAATAGAGTAAAAGGGTGAAAGATAGAAATCGAGAAGATCCCTCTTATGTGTTCGCACCAACGTGACACGAAAAACTAGGGGCGAATGACACGATACAAACAACCCGCAAGAAGAAAAAAACTCCAAAGGAATCAGCTTTAAGGAGAAGAAGAACAAGTGATGCGTATGTTGATCAGACTTCGTGTATTTCTAGCAAGCATATATACTGTATACATACAGACATATACGTTTATGACAAGGGTCTTCCTAGTATTTATGTCACAAGTGGTTGCTTGTTACGGTCACTGTCCGAAACAAATATTTTCCATCTTCCCACGGGAGGAGTGTCAATTATTTTATTTTGTTCAGTCTGGCCCACGGTACAACGACACACACTTCCAGACAATAAACAAAACTAATACAAGATTGATAAGATGAAAGAAGTCCTGGTTCGTTGTTCAAGAGTTGGGTCGATTTCCATGCAGAAATGAAAAAAAAAGTTTGAGAAAAGAATAAAACCTACTATTGTATTATAGTTTAGGGGTTTAGACTAAACATCCTAATTTTTTGTAACTTAAAAAACAATAAAGAAAAAGGAATCGACTCTTCACTTCTCTCGTGGGAAGAGAGAATAATATTTTTGAACAGTGACCAGAACAAGCCGCCGCTTACGACATAATACTGGGAAGAACTTTATCTGTTTGTCACTCTACTGTTTAAATAAATGTTTTGGACAAAAAAAAACTTGTACAATCGAAGAAATGCAGTTTAAATTGTTTATAAAAGTATGAAAAACTTTTCTCCCTCTCCCATAATAATTATCATGAATATTTTTAGAAGATTTATCTTTCAGATTTTGAACTAATAGTGCATGGAGATATTTTTGTCCAAAGAAATTTGATCAAATAGCAGTGCATCAATACAAAAATTCTGTTACTGAACCGAACTTTTTAGTCAATAGAGTACGGTGCAAGTCGACCAATCCACTTTTACTTTACCAGTAGTCGTTGCATGATTGCTCATTCCATAATCTCCATTTACAAAGAGAAGAATATTAGAGCATCAGCTGTTGGGGTTTCTTCTCGTGTTGGACACGTAAGTGGAGATGGTTGGAGGAGGAGGAGAAGAGAGGGAAGCCCTTATAGAGAAAGCTTGCCACGTCAACTGCCCAGGTTGCAAAGTTGACCGCCTCAAGCAGGACCATTCCGGCGTCTCCTACCGCCACCTCTCCTATATCTGGCTCGTCTCTCTTTGCAATGGTACTATCACATTTCTAGGTCGACTTATCCGGATTCGAGCCAAGTCGGACCACTGCCACATTACATGTTACTTGGTAGATGTGCCAATGATTATAATGTTGCTAAGTAGAGTACAAAGCAACTAAAGATGTATTTCATAACCATTAAGGCTAGTTATCTGGTTCGAGTCGGGTCGGGTCGGGCCGGAGAACAAAAAGCTGCCGCTGTACATGTTACTTGGTAGACATACCAATGATTAGAATGTTGTTATAGAGTAGAAACAAACTATAAGTTGAGTTCCATTTCCAAAGATGGTTAAAATGTAGTTGATTGATGGATGACTTGCAATTGTTTGAAAGATTGAGTTCAAATGGAGCTTGGGAAACCAAGCACAACTTACCAAGCTCAACACTTTCTACTGGTTGTAACCAATTCACACCCAGTAGGCGGAGTCATCTGGACTCGAGTCAGTTTGGACCAAACATTGTGGCAAAGAGCTGCAACTTTACATGATGTGCCAATGATTATTAGAATGTTAAGTAGAGTACAAAGCAACTATAAGTTGAATTTCATTTCCGAAGATGGTTTAAAAAAAATAGACTTTTGGATTGATGACTTGAGATTGTTTAGACACAAATTGAATTGTTCGTGGTTGAGTGGAAATGGATCTTGGGAAGACAAGCAGAACCTACCAAGTTCATGGCTTGTTGTTGTTCTCCATAAAGCTGATTCATTTGAAGCTTTTCTCGTCCCGTGAGTTATCGATATCGTGTTGTTCGCCCCTGTTTTTCATCGAGTATCTTCGCGTTGGTGCGAACAGTGCAATGCGATGAACTGCATAGACACCTTCTTAATTGTTAGTCCTTGATACAATCTGTTTTTGTTTGTGCGCACTCTGTTGATTTTTTCCGGTGTGCGAGTTTGCAAACTTCTCTCGATGTGGTGTGATATGACATATGGCTGACACAAGTCTTTTACCTGTTTTGTAATTCTCAGCATTGTCGATATCGTCTCTGTACCCGTACATTTACTTTATGGTATGTTCTCTATCAGTAATATACTCGGTGATCATGTAGCACGGTAATATGGTGATTGAATTGTCGAGTATTGCACGATATTGACCAAGTTGGTATGCATAAATTGCTCGATCTTTCTTGATTATTGTCAGATAAGGGATCTCCACATAGCTGCAAGGGAAGAAGATATCGGGTTCTATGCAGGATTTGTCTGTAATTTTTATCAGATAAAGTTTCTCTGTTTGCTTTACTCTTTCTGTCCAGCTCTTCTTGATATCACTTTCTGTTTTAGGTTCTTCATTTATGCTCGGGAGAGCTCTTACATCGATTTTTTGGGGATGGTTAGCTGATCGATACGGTCGGAAACCAATTATATTGATCGGAACCTTCTCGGTGTTAGTATTTCATTGTGTTTTCTTGAGCTTTTGTAGTTAAAAGACCTGGTTCCCTAACAAGTTTACTTGATAATTCTTGTTCCAGGGTTGTTTTCAATGCTCTTTTTGGCCTTAGTACAAGCTTCTGGATGGCGATGTCGATGAGATTTCTGCTGGGAAGTTTTAATAGCCTTCCTGGAACAATTAGGGTAAACGCTACACAGAATTCCTACATGTGACGAATCCGATTTTCATAGCACTTGCCAAATTTTCTGCTGTTTTTCAGGCATATGCTTCTGAGGTGTGTAGGGAAGAATATCAGGCATTGGCATTGTCAGTTGTAAGATTATGACTTGCAGCTTTTGTAGTTTAAATGCGTCTTTTATTTCTTCGAGGCTCACAATCGACATTCTTCATCAGGTTAGTACATCTCGGGGCATCGGATTAATCATTGGACCTGCTATTGGAGGTTTCTTTGCTCAGGTGAGGATATTCTCCATAGATCCATTCCAAACTTTGTTCTGCTTTATCTCTTTTCTTTTCTTGAAACTCACCAATTTTGCTTGATTTTCACGGATGGATCTATTACTAGCCTGCAGAGAAATATCCGAATTTCTTCTCCGAGAGCTCAATCTTTGGAAGGTACTCGTCCGTCTTCCTTACGAAAATTGTTCGTGTATTGTGCTGTTTAGATTATACTTGATGCTAAGAAATTTGTATCTTGCAGGTTTCCCTATTTCCTACCATGCCTTCTTATATCTATATACGCCGTGGGAGCGTTCGTGGCATGTTGGTGGATTCCGGTAAGTTGCATTCGAGATTGCAAAGCATAAAAGCAGTGACTTTATTTATCTTCGGTGCACCTTCGGAAAGTTATGCAGATACAGCAAAGTGGCTTATAGTTTATCTGTTGAAGGAGACTATGCATGTTCATGTCGACGAAGCAAATGAGACTCGCATCTCAAGTGGTCCAACGGAAGCCTCCGAGGAAATAAAAGCATATCGAAAGCCAAATCTCCTGCGGAATAGGGCACTAATGTCCACCATTTTTGTTTTCTGTGTTTTCTCTCTTCAAGAGATTGCTTACTCTGAGGAAAGTACATTTCTTTCTCCCTGTTTTTTCCATCGGTTTAACACCAACAAAGCACGTTTCGACGTTTGGTTATTCGCTGCAGATTTTCTCACTTTGGGCAGTAAGTGACAGAACATATGGGGGACTGAGCTTTTCATCACAGGATGTAGGAGAAGTTTTAGCCATTTCTGGTGATCTTCGCATCGAATATATTCGTTTCCTCGGTCTCTCTACGTTCCTCTTTCCCATTCTTGTTCATCTTAACTAAATGCTGTTGTCGACAATATAACTTGAAATGTCAGGTTTTGGTATCTTGGTATTCCAACTTATATTTTATCCACGACTGGAGAAGATGCTCCGACCACTTACGATCACTCGACTTTCTGCAGTAGACTTCTGAACTCTTAGTGATCGATAACGTTTAGCAAAATTCATTATCATGCAGATGCTCACCACTTTATCAAATCTTCTCTTTATTGGATTTTTACAGGTGCTAAACATATTGTTGTTAACAGCTTACCCTTACATATCTACTCTATCAGGACTTAGTCTGCACATTGCAGTAAATTGTGCTACCACATTCAGAAACACGCTATCCGTAAGCACATTTGCTGCCAAATCATTAATCTTTCTCGAATATTCATACATTGAGTGATGGAGTTTCGCTACTTCCATTACAACCTTTTCTTCTATGCAGGTGTCTATTGTGACCGGAGTGTTTATATTGCTGAATAATTCTGTGGTGGGTTTTCAACCAATCCCTTTTCGGTGAAATACATAGTTTAGTTTATAAGCAGAGTCAACCATTAAGCAGAAACTTTGTTGTCTATGCAGCCACAGAATCAGAGAGCAGCTGCAAATGGCATCTCAATGACGGCAATGTCCATCTTCAAAGCATTTGGTCCTGCGGCAGCCGGTGCGATGTAAGTCAAATGTCGATGCATTTTACTCGAATAATGTCCGTTTGAGGTAGCAATGTGGCCATGAAACGATACATTCTAACATCTTAACGGTGATTTTAAACCTGCAGCTTTTCTTGGGCACAAAAGCGACAAGTTGCAGCTTTTCTCCCAGGTTCATTAACCTCTAATTTACCTATAATTGTCTTTTTTTCAGCTTCTGTGCATGAGACCTTTATCATCTTTTTGTTGGTATGGCATCATTTACGGAAGTACCGCATGATATGCAGGTGACCAGATTGTCTTCTTCATACTAAATGCGGTTCAGTTCGTCGGACTGTTACTTACGTTTAGGCCATTTCTGGCACTTCCGGCAGAGTGAAGGAATCATTGGCACTACCCTACGTCAGTATGCTGTAAGATGGTTGTTGGTTCGCGAAGTTTGAATGCGAATTTGTATAAACAGCACTACTTCTGTAATCTGGCAAACACCATTATAATTGTTCGAGGAACGTTGGACTCCCTCTTGAAACTTGAAGAATTCAAGTAAACAAACTATTGTTGTATGATGTTTTGGATTCAGAGTTCTTGAAGAAGGTTCTTTCGAGTTCGAAGCTGATCAGATTTCTGAGATCTCCAACTCAGCATCGTTAGATTTTCATATCTCAACATTCGTCGTGTATCCAAGTCATTATTAACTTTTAATATCAACAAGTATGACCTGGACCAAGCTGAGAATTAGCTATCGCCAAGACAGCAATAAGCAGTAGAAAGAACCATAAAAACCATAATAACAGGCAGAGGCAAGGAAACTACAACAACAGAAAAAGTTCTCTTGATTCTTATTCATGTCAAAAACAAAATTGGTCATCCTTTCTTTTTGTTGCTTTTCTTGATTTTCTCTTGTTTCCGTTTTATGTACAAATGAAGGTTACAGCTTGTGGGCTATGGAGAGAATACAGGAACCGTCGTCGCCGGTCTGGTGGAGACCACGGAAAAGGATCTCGGCCCGAAAGGTTGATAAGGGAAGAAATAAAAAGAAAAAAGAGAAGGCCTAACGTGCAATTTACAAAAAGCACATTACATCGAATTCGTCAGGGGGTCGACCTGCTCAAATAAAATGTCATCACTGCAGGGATAATGTGTTACCTCACAAGCCCCCGGCTATTAACCATCCTGCTTTGCCGAGTTTTCTTTAGCGCGGAAATCTTTTAAGCTACGGTATTCCTCTCTAAGCAGCCTATCCAACTCCGGATGTTTCTTCAGCGGTGCTTTGTGATCACGGTAGTGATGGAAGGCCCTGTAAGTAGACAACGCCATCAGAATTCGTCAAGCAAGAATTCTAGGCATCAGATACAAGAAAACATGGCAGGCCTGTTATTGCTAGAAAATAAAACTGTTGGATTGAGCACCCGAGCTCACATTGGAACACAATCCTACAGCAAAATGATTTTACGCAGGATTCTAGTAGGCATCTTACCATGACAAAGGTTGGACTTGCCATGTTTCTCGCATAACAAGCATGGTTACTCATCAAACCACAATCCAAATATCAGCCAACAAAAGAAATTGAAACAGAGCTTTAAATGGAATTACCAGTATTTTTCTAGTCCATAGTTATTGCCTTTATGATAGAAGTCCAGAGTAAGCTCCTCGAAATCATTGTACAAGTCCTCGCTGAACTGTTTTTCCAAACCATAGCTGGACGCAGAAGAGTACAATATACTATTAGATGAGCTCGGCACAAATAAGAAGTTGTACACAAGTGCATTGATTGTTCAAAAGTGACAGATTCAAGGGGACACTTCATTAGGAGGAGAAAAATTATAAATGCTTGTGGACCCATAACTCATACCTATAGAATCTGAAAAGGCATTCAATTCCATAATAGTAATTAGCAGATGCATCTTCCAGAGCCAGTTTCCGGAACTCCTTATACATTGAAGGTACAAACATGTCTCTAAGGAAATATGACCAAAATCTGTAGAGCGTGTTCATTTCCTGGATACAAGGAAATGAAAACAAACAAAAGCTAAAATTAGGAGCAACAAGGAAAAGATGCTCAAGACAACAAATCTTAGACAATTTAAGTTGTAAATATACCTCGCTACAACCCACACCCATTTTCTTTCTGTCACTAAGGCATCGCTTATGATACTTCAAGTACCTGAAAGATAGAAGTAACCCTTTAGGACCAGGCTCTCCAATCACAAGAGATGCACCACTACAAAGTAAGCTTACTTTTGCTGTTTAAAACCATTATCTTCCAACAACTGATGACTTGGATGCTGAAATGGAGGAATTGGCAAGGAACCCACAGGAGGACTACTGCCAGATAGAATGCTATGGGGAGAAGCACCCAATTTTGATGACCTCAGTCTGCAATGGTAAATAGCAAAATCAGAAGCATACTTAAGATTTTTTGCAATGTATATATCGATTACCTAAGGATATAAGATCAACTAACAGAACTTTCCAGACACTGAAATTAGTCATGACCAAAATCATTATAGAATTCAGTCTCAGTTTCCGATTTCCAAATTGGTCTAAAATTTCTATGAAATCTTCAGTAACGGTTGTAAGCGCATGAGTTAAGACACTTCAAAGCTTGAAGATAGGTTTTCAACAGTAATGGCATACGAGAACTTCAAATGCCTCCAAAAACAAAAAATTCAAGCTAGCTAATACGCAATCATAGAACTTGGATATTTATTAGATCAGGGTTTCATATCAGACCATCTGCTAGGCCTCTCAAACAACCAGAATTCTTCACAAAACAGTGAAAATGATAACTTAATGCATATTGAGAGACTAGCAAAAGAAACTTTAGCCAGTAAGAGTAAATTGGAAATAAATTATCTTAAAAGAAATCAAAAGGTGACAGTCACTTGAAACTGACCCATGATGTTCCGGAGGAGTTGAACTAAAGAAAAATCCAACCGAATTACTCGGAGGGCTTTCAGATATGACCCCATTAGCACTCCGAGCAGTGCCATTATTCTTGAAATTGCTGGAGAAGAATCGCTTTGTATGAGAATAATGTGACTTTGTAGACCCCTTATTATGTTTCTTTAAGTTACTAGCACCACCCGAGTCTTCATGGCCATCCCCTTGGACAGAAGTTTCCCCTTTTGAATTTGATATGCAAGAGTTGTTGTCCAAAACTTTGGGGTTTCCGTCGCGGTTGTCAGATTTAAAAGCTCCCTTACGACGACCAGGCCTCTTAGTTTTTAGTTCCTGTGATTATTGTCCAATCAGAATTCTGTTGTGCAACATTAAGGCATACAATGGTCCTCAAAGAAGGAAACTAGATAATTTTTAAGTGTTGACATCTTTTGATCTTAACCTGCTCATAGAAATAGAGGCCATCATTTATTGCAGAAGCATGCTCATGCGTGATAGAATCTGATTCTTTGGCCCTGAATTTGGATCCTCCTGTTCTGCTATTCTGCACAGGACAGACCCACAAGTCATTGTAAGAAGGTTGAGCTTATTACAGCAGGAGAAAGCGCACGTCGTCTCCCTCCTTTTCATCGAAACTGCTGCTGATGCACAATGAAAATGACAAGTATGCCTAATAATTCCCAGTTCAAACACAGAGATCAGTGACATCCAGCCTCTGCCACGTAGCAGCCTGGCAACATGCATGGAGTGCCAAGGAGAACCCATAATTAATGATTTTTGTTTTAACCGTGACAAAAGATTCATTTATGGTTCGTTAAATCATGCGGTATTGTTCATCAAATCAGGTGCAAATAGAAGCAACAAGCATCTTGAATTTCAACCTCATCCCAGGAGAAAATTTGAGATGTCAAGTTATAGAAAAAACATTAGCATGTCAATGTAGAGGTGGAGACTCCTCAGAATCATAGGAAAAAAATGAACTAAGTGTTCTTACTCATGCGAAAGAGTAAACTGGATGATATACCACAATAAAGATAACAGATTGCTATAAGTAGATCTCTTTAATTTGGCACAGGCACTGATTTATGTAACTCTTTTTCTTTTTGTACAACCACTTTTTTCTACATTAGTGCTTACCTGGGTGACAATCACAAGTCTCTGCACATCTTGATCATTGACCACCATATCATCTTCATCATCATCAATCCTAAGGGAGGGAAATGACAAAAGAGCAATCAAACAATCATTGTGGTGAAATTTACTCGCCTCCACCACAGCTAATCTCGTTTGACCAGAGAAAACAAATCAGACTAATCAGTAGTTGGTCCAACGACAAAAGGTTAAATAAGGCCTGCATTTCTTCATGAACACAATCTACATGTTTCAGGTAAAGATGATCTACATTTTAGTGACATAATCAGAAAAGCTTCCAACGAGAAAATTATGGCTCATTCACGAAGAAAATAGTTAACATGAATTACAAAGAAGCGGCTAGATGCAGGTCCTTGGTCTAAAGATTTTCCATAATAACTTGTCTAGCAATTTAATCCACTTCTACGTAATTCAAAATAAGAATCTCATTTAGTCAGTTCTCCCATGCAGGCTTTTGCTTTTGATACCCAATTTAGGTATGAAAGCAACAACCTCTAGCTACAGGCGAGCATCAATTCCACACTAATGCACAACTCTATACATTAACACAGAACCAACAAGAAGTAGGATTTCCATTGAACATTACACTAAAAACATTCAGCATCTACAACCCAGGAACCCAACATCCTTTTTTTCCAAAACCCTGAACAGCACAAATAATTCCTCCAACTGGCCCAATCAGAAGTTACGAAGAGAAGAAGCTACAAAATTGAACACAAGATCAAAGAACACAACTAAGTACCTTTCCAGTAAAGAAGGGTCATCAACTCCATGCATTTTCCGCTCAATTTCCAGCTCTTCATCAAGCATAAACGTGCTCCCAAAATCAGCAGATAAATCCCCAACATCCTTTCCAGTATTATCTGACCACAGTTCAAAGACTCCAACCTGATTATTATTGCCTAGTGCCATTGAATGGTCTGAACAATGTTTACTGCAGCAGTAATCAAGATTTCAGAGCTTCTTACTCATATATGGAGCAGGTTCTCCCCTAAGATCTTGTTTCTCATTGGCTTTAGCCTGTGCACTAGATCCTTTTACTAGAAACCCAGTTTCACCTTCCTTTTTTGAGGGAACTGGTTGAGCAGCATCAGCAGCAAGTCTCTGATTCACAGAAGCAGCAGTTTTAAGTGGATATTTATTCTTTTCAAAGGTAGCTTCTATACTGTCCTTATTGCTGTATGACGCAACTTCAACCTCTGTTTGCACTTCTGAGGCTGGATTAGGCTTAGTTGGAATCCAGTTCCACCATCCATCCCGTTTCCGAATTTTATTGCCCTGTGAAATACAATGTTGCAAATGTCAATATGATCTAATGCAGATTGAAAGACAGAAATCTAAGGGGCACATCTCCAAAGATATAGGTTAGTGGAACGAGAAAAAAATCCATTCCTGCTGCTTACCATACACGGGATTTATTGCATTGACAAAACAGAGAACAAGTTCCTCGCAAGGAACCAGGGAAAATGGCGAAGATTGATGAGTCATTCAATAACTAGCACTTGCAAAGTTCTACCCAAAAAAAAACTCTCATATCCAAAGTATCAACACACAATTGTACGTGTACCACAAGCCTAAGTGACACTCTGGGACCTCCATGTACCGGAAAAATTTTAAAAAATGCACAATTCAAATACAGTAACTTCCCAAGGGAAGGAACTGACAAATGCAACATGAAACCTGCCAAACCAGCACGAATCAAAAAATTCAACCTTACAACATTGCAATATAGTTAGAATCGATGAAGAAGACTTCCGGAAAAGTACATAAAAGAACATAATAGTATAAGGTCCCGTGTCATCACATTATAACCCAGACAAATGGTTTTAGAAGGTAGGATCAGAATTCCTGATTGCTAAATAACTTAAAAATAATCAAAGTCGAGAAAAGGTGCATCTTTCCCTGATCATCTAGCTATAAGGTCTTAGTGAAGAAACAAACAAGAGCAGGATTGTATGAATGCTATAATTAGATCTGCCAAAGGTAGTACCCAACTCTTAACAATCATAGAGTATGCAAGAACCACATACCTGCACCTCCACCGAGTTGGAACTTTGAAGAGCACCAAGGATAAATGGTATGTCGGTGGTCATTCTTTTAACCTGCAAGACAACACCAGTCAATCAGTCTGTGGGTAGAAGTGAAAAAGAGACCTCTCATGTGTTTCAAATTTTCAGGGTGCCTCAGCAATCATCTATCATCTGTGATACATGATTATCTTCCCATTATTGCAAGCACTTGGATTAATCATGCAACAATAGCGTTGAATGAAGAACTCGAACTAAACAATGGCCTGAAATGCATCTGAAAGATGAATCAAAGATTCAAGACAGTATCAAAAGCATGGAACATATGATTTCTCATTACTTACCCTCTTAAAGTCGGCAATGGTTGACACAGAAACCCAACCTTGGTCATCCATCAAGGATACCAAGTAATGATCTTTCTGCAGATTTTCATCACTGCCATAGAAGATATCAGCTATAAAGCAGTAATTAAATCAAGTAACATCAACATTTTATATCCATCCTACAGCACTTGTGGTTTCTTCAAACAAACAACATTAGGGCATGATATCTACTTATTAACTTTGTCACAAGAATTCAACATATAGTTATGGTTGTTTAATAGTTTAGAAGACAGGTACAACTCTATGTAGTCAATAGCGCGCTATATAGCGGCACTATAGCGGGAATATCAGACCTCCCGCTATGCTTTTTTTCCGCTATCGCGGTGCCATAGAGGAAATAGCGGCCTGCTATGCCATTTTGAGGGGGTCGCCGCTACGCGGCGCTATCCCGGATTGACTACTTTGGTACAACTACAATAACATAGCACTGTCTCATCAGATTATGTAGGCTATATAAATTGTAATTTTGCTATTGAACTTTTTCATGTCATAGATTCTCGAATGCACTAGCATAACCCGACATCCTTGCTAATGATTTGCCACCCAATTAACCCCACACATGTACATGAAGAAGACCTATTAAAATCCGCTACAAAATCCACAAAATGAAAATAATTACTAAACTCTCTTAACCTTTCTCAGTGAACAGCTTCTTAGTCAACCTTTGTTGCATTCCTACTACTCATATAACTTGTTACTCTCTTTGACCTTATTGTCTTAAATATTAAAACAACAACGTGTCTACTCTCAAATACGAAGAATACACGGCACAATCACTAAAATTGGAGAATCCTGCCTTCCTCGCAACAGAATGTAGTACATATTAATTCAAGTTCATGGCAAGCAACATTAAGAGAAATCTGAAGTAGATAACAGCTAACCTGAAATAATATTCAATTTGTCTAATCACATCTGCCCGCAACTGTCCCATCTCGTAGCGAGGCAAGGGATTCCCAGGACTGATAGGAGGATAAGGGAACAATCCATTTGGATGTCCTTGAAGAGTAGCTGATGGTGAAACTGGAACATACATAGCTGGTCCTGGAGATAAATTAAGATCACTGGACTTTGACTAATTATGACATCTTCAAGACCTATTTCTAAGCAAAAAAGTTTTTACCTGGGAAGACCGGACCAACCATGAAGCCAGGAGAAGGACCATAGTAAAGAGGCCTGGCTAAAGGCCTTGCCCCCATAAACTGGGGCAAGTTATCTCTGGAAGTGAAGCCTCGTTGAGGATCCCATTCTTTGCTTGAATGGGTAACAGAATCTTGAGCTTTGGGTCCTCTATTTGCAAAATTAGCACCATGATTCGAATCTCCTCTAGGAGAAGGCTGAAGATTGACAGGTGGCATAAAAGGCTGCATGTGAGGCATCTGAGACCCAGGACTGGCCATATGAGTTTCAACACCAGGAAAAGGGCCAGGGTGGGGAGGGTAAGCAAACCCAGGAACAGCAATGTGCGGCGGCGGGGATACCATAGCAGGGAAAAATGGTGGTCCGGGTGGCTGCTGATAAGCTAACGGTACAGGATATGGAGGTGCCCCATTTACACTATGCTTGGGGCCCGATTTGTGATGCCTGGATGACATATGCTTATTGGACTTCGGTTGTCCTGTTGGTCCCTGAATAATCAATATAAGTTTTAAAAAAAGAAATGACAGCTCCTAACTAACATGCAAGCATCTCAGACCATACAAAAAAAAGAAGAAGTGAAACAAGTGGAGCACAAGACTAAATGACAATACTGCCGACTGTCTAAAACTCTACAACTGATCCATCACTGTCTAAATTCCTCACTATCACCAACCAACGCAAAACACTCATCTTTTGCACAGGCGTGTGCATCCGAAACCGAGTTATCTGCCTACAAAAACTACTGTCCAAAGACCATTCTAGCTTCCCTAGTCAGATGCTAACACATTAACCAATTTTTATTTTCTATAACAAGCATTGAATTTTATAGAATCAAGGGGCTTCAACCATTTCATGGTGGATACACAAACTATTGGGCCGAGTTGGATTTGAACCAACTAACACATTGCCAACAAATTTACAATCTATATATTCTATCCCCGCTAACCATACGTGCATAACCTGAAAAGAATCCATTTCAGCCTCAATTCATGATCAACTTCCACTCAAAATACTCAACCCATTTGCGAGAAACTCGAATTCTCCACGTCGAATATCATACTAACATTCACTAAAGATACCTATCTCTAACCTTCAACTCACCCAACAAACAATAAAGGTACCCAAAATGCAGGCTCAACAACCAAATAAACCTGAGGAGGCGGTAGCGGCGCGGGGTCCACCGGAGGAGCCGTCTCCGGCGGCTGGGAGGCATCCAGCTTGGACCGGGACGTCACCGGCGGGGGATTGGTGTGGGCGTCGGCAAGAGCAGGCCAGGAGTCGCCGTCCGGCGCCGGGGGAGGAGGTGCCGGAGTCTTCCACGGCGACTTGGGCCCCACCTCACGGTGATCGTCCTCAGACCCAGTACCCGTCATCACCACCCAATGCACCAACCAGAGAGAGAGGGGTTTTATGAGGTCTAAGGGTGTTTCGGGAATATTAAAAGAAGATGAGAGAGAGAAGGTAGAGAGAGAAAGTGGAGGAGAGAGAGAGCCGCAAGGGAGGGAGGGAAGGAGAAAAGGAAAGGGAGGGAGTGTGAGGGCTTTTATAGGTAGGGAGTGACAAGGGGACACTATAAACGGTGGCGTTTTGTGTTGTTTTTTCTTAGATTAGGGCAAATTATATCCCACCAAAATGTTTTCTTACCTTTTATGTTACTGGACCTTATTAAATTTAGAATTTGTGCAAGTGGTGGACTCCCATATATGCATCATTTAGAGACGGTCAGAAATTTAATTGTCATAAATATGGAACAGATTTTGGTCTACTATGAAATCTGATCTTGGAAATATAGTATTTCACTAGTTTTTTTACTGCCCATATATATCCAATAACAATTAGTCAATATGGATTTTCTCATTATTTTTTTTTGGGATTTTTTCCTCGTTAATGGAAAGTATTTATTTAGAGTAAAAGGGTCCGAATGAAACGGTTACAATAAAATTTACAAGTAGTTTATAGATAATTGAAGGAAAAGAGGGAAGATTTCGCAAGAGCTTTGCAAACAGGTTGATCATACAAGATTTTCTGTCATTGTTGCAATTGAGGTACACTTTGTTTATATTCGTAAGAAATTAACATAGTAAATAATGTCTTAACTTTGGATTTGAATATAAAGATAGAGTTAATTGTTCGTACTTTGGTTGGAGAATATGGTCCAGTTTTGCTGTCTGGGCCCAAGGAAACCTAAGAGTTGCTGTCCAATCTAGTTGTTTTTCAGACTCTAGGCCCATCAAGGAAAAATTAATAAACCTCGCGAAATGAAGAGGAAGGAGGCACGTAGCACAAACATAACATCCCGCCGTGCTGTTTCGTAGGAAAACTCTCTTAGGATAAAATTAAAATTAAAATGGGCCCCCAACTTGACCCTTAATTCACTAGGATTACTTAAAAAATGAATCAGTGCGTCACTACTAAAAAATCATAAGATCGGTCATAATAAAAAAAGGAACACTATTTCAAATAAAATATTTTAGTTTTTGAATTACAGCAATCCAATTATTCTCAAGAATACCAAAAGTGGCCATACCAAGTAAAGTTTTCCCATAATGTTATCAGCATATGTTAATGCGCCAGCAACGGAAGGTGCCGAGTTCTTTCAAACATGGATTATACGGTATAACCTTATCAGCTCTGAGAAGTCTGATCGAGGAGTATGTCGAGATTGTTTGGTCGGATCTTATACCATATAAGACCCGAGCCAACAATCTTGACAACAATAATGGATAATGGTTGCACGTGGTAAGCGCAAGGATTTTGACTATATGGTTATAAAGTTACAAAAAGGAAAGATGCCTGGAAGCAAACAATTTAGTTGCACAATTACAATACAATTTATAACAGTAATAGTGTCACAAAATTACAGGCACCGTCCTAAATAGGTGCACCACTATGCAAATTAGGAAGAACTGCAGTCCTTCAATAAGTGCACCCAAATAAAATGAAAATGCACTTAATTTGCAGTCAACTGCACCGATTCAAAATGGCAAGAAACATCTCTTTTCTACCCGGAACTATTCAAGTACCATAACATGAACTGGAAGGGCGTTTTTAGCTTCTACATTGAGAAAGCTGCATGCTGCAGAAAATGCCGAGGAACATCGCACTTTCAAAACTAAACAGCGTCACCTGGATTTCGCCTTAAAAATGTTTTGTTTGTAGAACTTGAGCTCCATTATGCTCTCTCGAATATCATCCAAGGCTCTGTGCTTATTTGTTTTCTCAGGAGCCTTCTTGTAATCTGGCCAGACGACAATCAAAACACACGATATTAGTGTTGGACCACTATCTTATGCTTGAAACTTGAAATCTGAAAAAAAATCTCGTGAGATTTTTTCTTGACGACAGCCATCATCAGTTATCACTCAACGTCTCAAGGAATTGAAAGAATTAGTGACACTTCAAACAAGCTACAGCCTTAATTAGATACACAAGTCAGATGGGATTACTGTCGAACAGTCGTTAATTCCTTTATATTGTTCAAAACTATGACATGTTAAGAATTCACTTAAACCCGAAATTGCCAACTTTCTGAAGGTACAAACATTAAAAAACTGTTTTTCTCTTTTTTCTAGAACCCAAGGCAGGACGAAATGTGCCTATATATAACCAGTTGATTTACTACTACCAAGCTTTCTCCACAGATTTGTTACACTACTTAATTGAGATTCAAAAGAAATCTTTGAACTGATTCTGCAAGCAGTTTGGGGAAGATTACATTAGCATATGCTATTTAGAAACTTGTCAATTACAGCCTCTCAGATTCTTTCAAGCTTGAAAGTTGAAACTAACATCTCTTCCGACCAATCGAAGGTGAAAGCTTGAAATATGTCATTCACAATTTTGATAGTTCAAAATAATCTTGCCTTGAATTCAGAAAGCTTTTGGCAGCGAACTGTTTTGGTGGGTAATAGTTCAAGTAAACTGTGAACTAACCTTTAGGGAACCAGCGAATGCACAATTGCTTAACACTGCTGACATCAATAACATTATGAGAGAAGAGACTAGCCAAGTCCGGCATGTATTTCTGCCAAGAAAAGGACATAAAGTAGCAAAATGGAAGTCAAATGGCAGAAGAAGAACGCTGCAATACAAGAATTGTTATACAACTAAACCATGTTTCCTAACAGAAGAAGAAAACCGAAGAAATGGTTAAAAAGGATCTTATAAGCGCATTTTCACACGTACCAAATGTGAAAATCACCATAGTGTTTAACACAGCAGATGAAATGACAATGAATACTTCTGTTATTGGCAGTACCTTGAGAAATATGAAGTCCATATACACTGTATTTCCAGCTAAAAGAGGGGTATATGACCTTATGTGTTTTTTAACAAATTCTATAACCTGCATCATTCAAGCAAAAATCTATGTGAAAAATCTGCAAGGAATGCATCAACACAGAACAAATGGAGTTCGTTATAAAAATATTCAGAATAAATAATAAGAACCAAACATAAAAGACTTAAATAAAACTTTGGGCCACAATTTGGGACAGGAGTTGGCTTAACCCCTTAGATGTTCATGTTATCAAGCAAACACGATTCATTGGTACAGTTTTACCTGATCTTCAGCTTCTTTCTCACTAACTTTACTTTCAAGGACCTTCTTCGTCAGACCTAGTGCAATTTTTTCTTTCAAGTCAAGAGAAAAGCACAGAAAGAGTCTGAAGTTACAGTGATCAAAGGCAAAGAATTGGCTAAGCTAACAATACCACTAGCACCGTGATGAGTTTGGCACCATTCTCCCATGCGATCCATGCACTCTTTACTCTGTTTGATAACCAGATCAGGGCCCTAGAAGGAATAGATACAATTTCAGATGTACCAATCCAGGGGAAAAAACAGTCATAATCAGGCACAGCCTTAGAGTAGTGCAAGCAAGATGTAGGAACAGATCTTAGCAAGAAACATCATGTTCCTCAGCCAAGAATGACACACAGCTTTGCATTGATACCATTGAGGAGCAACATTCTAATATCAACCATCTACTTATCTAACAAAAAACCTAATTCTATTTTTTGCTAGAGTTTTGATATCATTCTTCGC
This sequence comes from Hypericum perforatum, assembly GCA_012979155.1. NCBI lineage: Eukaryota > Viridiplantae > Streptophyta > Magnoliopsida > Malpighiales > Hypericaceae > Hypericum > Hypericum perforatum. The sequence goes on from SOPF01025668.1 coordinate 50,784, forward strand.
CAAAATGAAACTTAACAACATTGAAGAACTTAGCAGATGAATGAGAGATACTGGAACAGTAATTCGTTTTTGAACGAGATATTGTTTGTGCTAGCAGATAGAACTGATCCTATATCAGATTAATTGAAAGGTTAAGCAACCTAATTTTCATATAAACGTTGAAAAGAAGGGGAGAAAACTGTAAGCATAGAACACTTGGTTGCTTCATCAAATCCTCCAACAACTGCACCCTCTTGGAGAACTTGAATTGAATAGGAGCAACATCACAACAAAAGGGGTATTCATTTATGCACCCTTCCACAAACGACTACTGTTTTGAATCGGTGATTACCTCTACAATTTTGTTCAAACTTCCGTCAGTTACAATGCAAGCAATCTCCAGTATTCTATCAACTTCAACATCCAGGCCTGCACTATATTGAAAAGTTAGTATGGGGGCTCATAGCACACATAACGCAACCAATAACTTTCAGAAGAAGCTAAGCAAGACTTCTGCAGTTCTATGGTCCAACAAGAAAGCACAAATTAGGATAAAACTAAACAACCAGGATACAAGGAAACCAACAGATTTCTACGAAACTTATTACTAATACCAGGTCCTGGTCCCCAGATATACCCAAGAAGTATGATTTCTGTCCAGAACCTATCGCTCACAACACAACAAGCCCAGACGCAAGTGAATTTCTTTCTCGTGACTAATGCATGAGTAACAAATACCAGAAAGGAAGGACCATTCACAACAGGGGAAGCCTACAACTACTCAAAACCCTAACGGAAGATTGTTGAACAGAAATACGAAACACATAACGCAAGAAAGCATGAAAAAAATAGAAACAGAGCAGTTAAGAGAGAGAGGCGACCAGTCATCTCCAAGTCAATCCAGACAAGCGGCATCCTGAACACCCCTCCCGGAGCCGGTTCTATCTTGTCATTCCCCATAGGACGAACCTTCTCGCCATTTCCTGTATCACAAAACTAACAACAACATAATAACCCCAAAGAAACCACACATAACACTCAGAGCTCCACAAATTAAGCTAATTAACTACTCTTAAGAATCTGGGTACGCGGATTTTCCACTCTTGCAATTAGTAACATGTTAATCAGCCTCAAGCTTGTACAGCATTTAACTTCACCAACATGCAATAAGACGGAAGTTCACCTTACTTGTAACTAGCGACGTGGTAACCTCGATCGGGAAAATATTTTACAACGGGACAAAAGAAAAGAGAAGATAGAGAAAAGAGATACGGACCGTTGGCGGGGAGGGGTTTGAGGCCGCCGGAGGAGGAGGAGGAGGAAGCGGCGGGGAGAGTATCGTCGTCGTCGCCGTCGGCGACGAGGGAGAGAACGGAGAAGGCATTGGAGAGCGGCTGGTCCATGGCTCTCACTCTCCCTCTTTGTCTAGCTCCTCTACTAGAGAAGAAGAAACAGAAGGCGAGTGATCTTGTGGGAAGTGAAGCGGTGTTGAAGACAGTCAAACCAGGAATTGCCCTAGATGATAATAAATTTGTCATTGTTTTTTTTCTTTTTCTTTTTATTTTTCATCTTTTTTTTATTTTTGGGGATAAGATGGGCATCATGAGTCGGGTCGACCCGACAAATATCTCTTTTTTATACCTCTCATATAGTGGATTTTTTTAAAATAGTGCTAATGCACATAAATTACAGATTTGATAAAAAAAAAAATTAAATGACAAAGATGGTGTCCAGCTAATCAACCTGGGCCAAAAGACGGAGTTTTTAACCCGTCAACCAAGAGACGAGTTTTTAAACCCCTCTATATAAACATGTTTTATTTACCATTGTCAACAGTTGGAGATCAAATTCGGTGTTTAATAAATCGAGCTTACTAGATAAATTGACAAATTTATAATTTGAAGACTACATAAAAATAATTTCAAAAATGCAAGATCAAATAAATAGTATATATAGGAAACATACTCACAAATAGAAGGAGAAAAGCACATACAATGTAACTTCAATTCATAAATTATGACACCTCGATAAAAAAAAATAGCAAGATTTAATGGACATGGATGGATAATTGAAGTGATGCACAATAAGATATGGTTAGTAACATCATAGTGCAATTCAAGTTTGAGACAACAATTAATTAGTTTAGAGAAATTCTAATCAATTATAAAATATCGATCACTTCTGTCCGTTTTTCTAATATTACTGTTAGGCCCAAATGGGTTTTGGGCCACTTGGCCCAAAAATCTAAAA
>SOPF01025670.1:0-31556 GCA_012979155.1 Hypericum perforatum
AAAAAATTATGATACTACTCGGTGAAGTTTCGAAACAATAAAAACTTTATTCAGGTTGGTCGGTTACCGACAAAGGTGGATTAGATCGGTTTTATGTGGCTGAGACACTATGAGAGAGATTTTCTGGGAGAGCGACCTCATCTCTAATAAGTTTGGTAAAGTATCTTCTTTTAATCTTTAGTATTCAGATTTTGTATTGCTACGTTTTATTTATTTACAAATTTTCAATTATATTTTATATGTGCAACTCGAATTCAATAATTTTAACCCTTTATGGAAAATAATATGATATTTTCTTTAGTAGATTAAAGTTTGTACAATTTCCATTAAACTGATAAAGTATCTTCTAATGCATTATTTAGCGTGTTCTAGGCCCACTTACTGATCTTAAACTAACGCGTATACGCAAACTAAACAGTCCCTATATAGGGTTTTCTCTATGAATATGAGTCTAGTCCCTATCTAGGGTTTATGCTACCTTTACCAAATTTTTCTGCTGTGCTTCACTTCGATTAGATTTGAATAGTGAAAATTAATAGTAAATCTCCAGAATGTGTCTAGATGAGTCTTTAGGTTTTATTCTTAGGTTTTGCTAGCGTTGTTTGGAGGCGAAGAAAAGTATGGACAAGGGCGACGATGACGGGAAATTGGAAGATGGGCACAACGAAGACTGGGGGCGAAGGATTGCAGCACCCATTAAGGTTGAAAGGGAAGGATGTGGAAACGACTCTCAACCTAGTGTTGAGTTTGGCTATCCTGACAGTGCTCCATGGCGAAACATCCGAGGGAGGAAATGGTTGTGCTCTTCTGAAGGATGACATCCTCATGCTATCGCAAGACCTTCTTGTGATGGGATTAGACCCAAAACCATGCACGTTGGTAGTTGAAGTATGGACGAAGAAGTCAGTGAACTCAAGAGCGTTCATGACAATGATGAGAAACCTATGGTCACCTCGCTGACATACTAAGGTCATTGAAATATCCAATAATCGGTATCTCTACCAATTCCAGGAGAGAAAAGATGTGGATCGGGTATTCAAAGATCAACCGTGGTTTTTTGATCGTCAAGTTCTTCTTATTAACAAGATGCATGATGATGTACAATCTTCCAAGGTTGACTTATTCACTATTCCCTTCTGGGTTCACGTTCATGACCTTCCCCTCGAGGGTTATTCTGAAGCTATGGTGTAAACCCTAGGGAAACTATTTGGTGCATACCTTACATGGGATGAAAAGATGACTACTGTTATGACTCTCGTTAAATTTGTCTTGGTCGTGACCGTAGGTCCGACCGTTGGTTGTTGTTGTGTTGATCGGTTCTCGAACTGTGTGGCTTAACTCATCGACTTTTGGAGGATTAGGCATAACTTTGACGTGTGATCTCCGATTTGGATGATTTCATGTCGGATAACTTTGTAACACATTAGTCTACGACTATCGTGTTTTGAGTTTTGTGGTTTGAGCCCTTCGTCTTTGAGTTACGAGCTAATTTCATTGGGGTTCACGAATGGTAGGCTTAGTTCATCAACTTTTGGTAGAAAAATCATAATTTCCTCATACAAACTCCAAATCGAGCGATTCCAAAAAGAGTAGAACTGTAAGACCTAGATCTATAAAAGATCTATAATTTTGCTGATTTGAGTTTTGCGAAATTCAGAATTTTGATGCGTACGCTGGGGAAGCCAGTGTACGCTTGGGGGTACAGGTTGCTTACCTAGCGGATGCTGGGGAAGCCAGCATATGCTGGGCCACCCAAGAAATGTCATTTTTTGGACCTTTTTACCCCTCCCACTTGGTAAAACCTATATAAATCTCCTTCCAAAAATAGAAAGTCTCATCCATTTCATTCCACTCAAAATATCTAGCTTTGGAGGAGAGGAAAAGGGAGAAAAAGAAGAGAAGAAGAGAAAAGGAAGAAGATCTTGGATTTGGAGTTTGGTAAGTGAGTTTTGGATTAACTTTTATTAGAAATTAGTTTAGATCTTTTGATTACCTTTAAGTTGATGTTAAGTTTGATGATTTTGGAGAACTTTTGGCTTGACCTAGATGAAGAGCATGTTGGGTTTTTGAGGTTTGGATGATGATATGAGGGGTTATGATGATATAAGTTGTTGATCTAGGCTTTGATGATGGTTTCGAAGAGTGTTATGCATATTTTAAGAAACTTGTGAGTGAGGTTGATATTAAGGACTTAGGTGAGATTTTTTTCTCATGTTGTTGAACTTGAGGAGGTTTGGTTGGAGTTATGATGGTATAGGTTGATGAATTATGCTTGAGGTTTAGATTAGAGAACTATTGTGCTTATTTTAGGAACTTTGTGTAGAAAACCACATTAGGGACTTTAGTGTAGATCTTTCCCTTTCTTTGTGTTTGGAGGATGTTATTGATGAAGGAGTTATCTCTTTTGATTTAGTTGATCGCCTTGAGGATTTCGAGCACCGAGGGATGTGAAACAACGAGCAGAGAGCTTTAGGAGCTTTTGCTCATTATGGTGTAAGGTAGGGTGATATTATCCCTAACCTTTGTATTGGCTAACTTTGATTGTTATCAATTTGTTATTATGTATTGATATGATGACTATGTGGTTATATGATGGATTATGAATATGAGTCTTTGATTTGTGTGTGCTTGATGATTTTTGGTTTATGCGTAGTTTTGACAAATACGAGTCTTATGGATTATGAGGATTTGGTTTGGTAATTTATGAATATGCATATGATATGTGTGAGTCAATTTGTGAGATGGCAGACGATGAGGTCTACCCGTGACCAACCAGAGATGTTGGCACATGTGCACATGTTTTTGGGGATACATTGGATATGTTATGATTATGATATGGACGACGGAGTTTGAATATGAAAAGCGCTATAAGATATGGTATCCTAGTGTTGTGAGAGGGAGTTACATGATCTAGACCTATCCGAAGTCCATCCATGGTTTGGCATTCGTGATGCCACTTTCGGGTAAGAACGTGTCTATGTGTATGAATATGAATTTGTCATTAATTAATTTGAATTACTTGTGATGTACTAGATGTTAATTTCGCACCAATTGTCTATGCATGATTTAAGTCAATGCATGTGATTGGTTAGTTAATTATAGGTTAGTTTTAATATCTCCCGCTATGTACTTTTAAGTACTTACTCCCTCCTCCACAGGTGACGAACTTTGATTTCTGTTTGACATCCGAAGTGTTTGTCTGTTCGACTGAGAACCCATCATCTTCTTCTCGGGTCTTGAAGTCTTTGGATGGTACTATTTTGTGATCTTAGTAGTCGCTCCATTGTACAGTTAGTGGGACCTTGTGTATGAACTCTAGTATTTAGAATATGGATATTGTAAGTAATCGTATACATATATGTTTTACGCTTCCGCGATTATGATTTGCATTATATATGTTCGAGGCTGGTTGGACCACGGCTCTTCGATTTGAAGAGCATGATCCAACACCGGTTAGCGACTCGATTTTGGGTTGTGACAACTACCAAGGGTAAGTATATGCGAATTTGCATTCTTATTGATATACGAAATCACATCCTCTGATAAAAAGGATTCAAGTGGCAGGTGGCAAACAATTCATTGTCTACTTTAAGTATGAAAGATTGCAGGCTTTTTGCTACTGTTGTGGGAAGCTAGGGCACATGGAAAAGTCCTATGATCTGGTAGATGATGATGAAATTCCACCCAAAAAAATGGAAGCTTACGGAACCTCGCTTCGAGCCTCCCCTTTCAAGCCATATACTGTATCACAGAATCTGCTGATCCATGGAAAGTAGCTGCTCGATGCAATTTGGCATTCACCTCTCACAATGGACCATCGCCTCCCTCCCAAAGAGGCCTAAATATGCAAACAGAAGTTCATGCTTCTATACATGCCCAACACCACACCTCTCCTGGCCCTCAATTGAAAACCCATGATTCCTACCCTACCTTAACCTCCCCACTACTGCCAACAGATGTCCTTCTTAAACAAATAACCTTAAGCTCAAACTGATCCCATCTCCTAACCAAATACATCCCCCCTCCTCTCCGTCTAAACTCTCCCCGACCCTCCACACTCTCCCTACATACTCCCATAACCACTATCACACAAACCACTTGTAAATCCCTAGCCTCAACTTACACAACTACCGAAAACTTACGATCCCAACCTATGAATCTTGCACCTGAATCCTCATCCTACACCCCCAAACAAACCCTTCCCCCCATCCACTTACCCTTATCCCCTCATATAAAACAGCCCCAGACATCCTAACCACCAACTTAATTGCCCTACCATCCCTAACCAATATACATACTTACCTTGAGCTAAATGCTGTTGAAAAAGTCAAGCTATCGGCCCTTTCAGTGCTCCCCCTTCCAGCAGCAGTCCCCCTGAGTCAGACGACCTTAGTGCCTCTTCGCCGCGAGAGTCCATTGCCTGGTTGCGGGTTCAGGTACCTTCTTCTGCATCGACCTTGCTGTCTGAGGCTATTTTTCAAGGTACGCCTATTGCTGTGGTTGCGCTGGGCATGGAGCCTGGGTCTAGTGGCAACCCCGAACGAATAGGTCATGCCGAATTTTCGGCACGAATGCAAGCCTTGACAGCTTCAGCCTCACCTGTCGTGTCCTTTTCCCCTATTCTTTGTGCGACCAATAGATAGGCCTCCCCGCCTTCAAACATTCCCGGCTAGATTGACGTGGTCAACAAGAAGGGGAAAGGCATGACAAGATCATTTTCTAGTTCCTCCTCCCACGGTCGTCCTCCTATGCCGAGACTATTAGCTTGGGATTCGCCCGGACACGAGGAAATAGTGCAGGTTGGCACAAAGTTGGTGGGTCTCCACACGGCCGCCACTCTTTTCACCCCTCACTGCTCCGAGATCATAGAGTTAGAGGCGCTAGAGGATAGCAGACTCGTCGTGGAGGCCATGGTGGATACGCAGAGCTTTGATGTGCCACCTCCCCTACCACCCTCATCACATATGCGTACATGGAGCGGGTTGAAGCTTCTCCTTACTCTTGGCTATGGCAGGACCAGGGGGTGACGAAAATGGGGCTAGTTCTGTTTCTCGCTTCTCGGTACATTGCAGTTTGTGCTTCTGCTTGCCATGTCTTCTACTGCATTGGTTGATAGGATGGTTTGGGGCTTTTTTTTCCTTTTCTGCTTTTAGTCTCGCCCCGCCTAACTACTAGGACTGTTGGCCTGCAGGCTTTATGGGCTCGAGCATTGCTTTTTCTTAACCTTTTTTGTACTTTTTTCTATATATATGATAGGGGAGACCCAGCCCCTAACAGGGTGTTTAATAAAAAAAAATACTGCTGAAAAAGATCAAACAAACCAAGTGGAAGGGGCCTCCCTAAAATGATGGAAGAGACTAGCAAGGGATAATGGATATGATATTGACTGATGATGGATCACTCGAGAAAAGGAGTTCCTCTAGTTTTGAACTAAAGGATGTTCAAGTTAGCAAGCACCAAGGCATGGCTTTTAAGACATTCACATCTTCTCTCTCTGGCAGAGGCAGTAGGATAGACCTACCCAAGCACCATGAATCTATTATGTTAGAACTGTCGTGGGTTGGGGAGCCCAATGGTAGTTCGTCAGGTTTGCGGAGTCATTAGATATTGCTCTCCCCAAGTCCTCTTTCTCTCAAAGACAAAACTCTCGGAGTTAGAGGGAGAAGCCCTAAAATGGAGATTGAAGTTTGAATGCAACATCTTTGTTGGCTGTTGGGGATGGGGCAAAGGAGAAGTGAAGGCCTCACTCTATTGTAGCACCAAAGCTTATCCATACAGCTCTTATCTTATTCATAGAATTATATAGACGTTGAAATACAAAAAGCTATTCACTAGCGCTTTACTAGCTTTTATGGTTGGCCAAACAGTGGGGAAAAACATAAGTCATGGTCTTTAATTTGCTCCCTATGTAACTACTCGAACCTTCCATAATTATGCAGGGGCAAATTTAATAAAATACTATCAGGTATGGATAAGAGAGGCAGGCAGACAATTCATCCCTGTGGGCTCAAAGCTTTCAACGAAGTTATTCAGTTTTGTGGTTTCATAGAGATTACCCAAACAGGTCTACTCTATACTTAGAGCAATGGTCAAGATGATGATCGCCATGTAGAATGTAAACTTGATCAATTCTTTGCTACCAAAAATTGGGTCAAAAAATTTCTAGTCTCATGCACCGAAGCGCTTTCGTGCATTGGCTCAGATTATTCCCCTTTATGGTGTAGAATAAATAAAGAGAATCTAAAAGTAGCTAACCAGTGATTTTGTTTTGAAGCTATATGGCTTTGTCACGAGGACTTTCCGAATCAAGTTGCTAAGGCTTGGAACAAGGAAACTGCTTCGGAGGACATCGCTAGACATATAGATGGATGTGCGCAGCTATTGAATGAATGTAGTCATAATTTCTTTGGAAGTGTACGAAAGAAGAAAACTGAATTGGAAGGGGAAATAAGGAGGGTCCAATCGCTGCCTTTGACCTTAAGCTGCAAAAGTCAACTTTCTAGTGTAATGGAAGAAAGGGATGAGCTTCTTATAAGGGAGGAGGTCATGTGGGCACAGAGGTCTAGGGTAGAATGGCTAAAGGAAGGTGACCGAAATACAAAGTTTTTTCACCAAAAAGTGAGCCATAGGAAAAGTAGGAACTGGGTAAAGGCAATTAGGAACAAGGAAGGAGTGGAAGTCAGTGAGCTGGGGGGATTTAGGAGGTTTTTAGGTACTATTATATTTCACTATTCTCTTCTTCTAATTGTGAACAGGTTAAAGAAGTTACTCGGACTGTAGAACCTTGTCTTCCTCCAAAAGTGGGAGCCTCGCTGACAGCCAGGTTCACGAGTGCAGAAATAAAAGACGCCCTCTTCAAGGTGCACCCGACAAAGTCTCTGGGACTAGATGGTATGCACCCACTCGTCTTTCAGGGATTTTGGCAGGTTGTAGGTGAGGTAGTTACATCAGCAGCGCTGGGCATTTTCAATGATAGTTTAAGCCCAAGTCACATTAATAAAATAATTATAGCCTTGATTCCTAAGGTCAAAAAGCCATCACTATTTTCAGAATATTGGCCAATCAGCCTTTGTAACGTTCTTATGAAGATCATTATAAAGACTATTACCAATAGGTTGAAGAGGTATATTTCTAACATTATCCACGAGAATCAAGGTGCATTCATTCCAGGCAAGCTTATCTTAGATAATTCCTTGATTGCATTTGAAATTTTTCACTACCTAAAGAAGAAAGTCAAAGGTAAAAGGTGTTTCTGTGCTCTCAAATTAGACATGATGAAAGCCTATGACCGCATTGAATGGCCATTTCTAGAGAAAATGATACTAGCTCTGGGACTTCCTGCTTCCTTTATCAATCTGATTATGAGATGTGTTACTATTGTTCAGTATTCTATATGGATAAATGGCCAGCTTGGGGATTATTTCATTCCTAGTAAGGGGCGGCTACGACGGCAAGGGACCTCCCTCTCCCCATACCTTTTTCTTTTCTGTCCTGAAGGCCTAGGGGGCATGTTACACCATGTGGAAGTCAACAAACTGATTCATGGGATCTGGATGGCTCGCCTACCCCCTCCTATTTCATATTTGTTCTTTGCGGATGACTCATTGTTATTTGCCCGTGCTTTAGAGTCTAAAATTTAGAGTATTTTGGACATTCTAGTTTTGTATGAAAAAGCCTCCGAATAGAAAATCAACCTCCAGAAAAGTGAGGTTACATTTAGTACAAATATCCCTCCTAGATTGAAGTCAACTTATATGGACCTCCTCCAGATGTGCCAAGACAGTACAGGGGACAAATATCTTGGACTTCCAACCATCTTGGGGTGATAAAAAAAGGCCGTTTTCTCAGAACTTGAGGACTGAATAAGACATAAAGTTGGTGGATGGAAAGAACGTCTTTTATCACGAGCTGGTAGGGAGACTTTGATCTAGTCTGTATTACAATCCATCCCAACTTATGTTATGAGCAATTTCTTACTATCAGATAAGACCTGCGACCGAATACAAAAACTCTTGTGCAGGTTCTTCTAGGGTAGCTCAAACAGAGAAAGGAAAATATACTAGCCAAGATGGGATCGCATGTGCCAACCAAAAAATAAGGGTGGTATGGGTTTCTGGCGCTTGCAAAACTTCAACAAGGCTATGTTAGCCAAACAAGTTTGGCGCCTAATCACATGCCTAGATTCCCTTACAGCAAGGACCCTAAGGGCAAAATACTATCAATAGTATCATCTCCTCAAAGCTCCTCTAGGCCACGCCCCAAGTTACACTTGGCGTAGCTTCTAATCTGGAATCTCCTTGCTAGCTGAAGGGCTGAAATGGCATGTGGGAGATGGTACTCACATTGATATTTGGCTGACTGGTGGCTACCCAACATCCACTTGGTCACCCCTCCTACACTTTCCTTGGTACGGATCACTATAGGTCTGTCTTGAAGCTCATTCTCTCCAACCCCCTAGATGGAACATTCCCTTGCTCGAGTCTTTAATGTCACTTCAAGAAGCTCTTCAGGTCTTGGCTATCAACCTGAGTATTCATTAGCATGCGGATGTTCTTCGTTGGAGACACACCCCGAACGAAGAGTATTCTGAATGCAGTAGCTACCATAATGATTTCCTTCAATGGCTGTCGTCCACAACTGATCATGCTATGCACTTGGCCTTGGGGGACAACCACTGGAACATCTACAGGAAAATTAAATGTCTGCCATATATAAAAATATTTCTTTGGAGACACCTTCATGACAACTTACCAACCCGACAAAATATGATCAAGAGGGGAGTAGAGGTAGCAGCTGAATTTCCTTTATGCAACAATTTCATTGAGACCGTTTCTCATCTTTTTGTCAACTGTCCAAGAGCTCTATCATTTTGGGAGGACCTGGGTATCACCATCCAACCTACTATTAGTCACTCCCTATAACTATGTTGGCATTCTCTACTTAGCTTGAATGATATCAATGAAATTGCCCATTGGATTTGCTGTATGTGGGGTCTATGATGCTATTGAAACTCGTTAGTCTTCCCAACTGTAGCTGAAACATCCGCTAGTGAAGAGGTAAGAAAAGCTCTAAGGCTGTTGTCCGACTATCAAGCTGTTAATGCCATTGGTCACATACCCTACATTGTTGGAAGCGATAGGAATCCGGTATGGTATTGAATTGGCTATAACAATGGGTTTCCTACGAGTCACTTTGGAGTCCGAATGCCAACCTGTTATTAGTTGCCTTTACCCTACTGCTCAAGCGTTGAAGTGATGCACCTTCTCTTTTGTCTGTCATCAAGCAAATGAGGCTGCACACTCCGTAGCCAAGTTGTCTCTTGCTACAGAAATGCTTTTTAGATTTTCTCATCTCCACTTGATTGTTTAGTTGATATCCTAAAGATGGACATGATGTAATCAATTTTGGTTCCTTACAGCGAATATATGAGTTTTTGTCTAAAAAAAAGAAGACCCACTTACTGATCTTTACGACTGATACAATTTTCATAATATTTTGTTGGTTTTGGCACGTAATTAATGAGTAATTATGCATTAATCCAGTTTAATAACAAACAAACTGTTAATTAAATGGCACTTGAAGTTAAAGTGAGTAGGCCTACAGGTTTCAAATTGTCTTTCTTGAAATACTAGTCAAACTACGATTATGGTATATAAGACACGCAATTTGATTTCACGAACATTCCTTAATGAAACATTTGATGATATCTGAACAAATCTAAAATTTGCCTTTCTGAGTGAATTTCTTGGATGGAAAAGATACAAATTAGTTCAGTCAAATTAAAATCCAATTATTGACACAATGCCACACGGCATGCCACAAGTTAGACACTTGGCAGGTGGACATGCATGTCTGCTATGTGATAGTTGGACTTGCATGTTCGCCACATATCAGCCACGTGGCATATCAGACATGCATGACGGGGATATGATAGCCATGTGGCAAAGCTACCCCTAGCTCTTCCATGTGGTCTAACACTATACAACTGCCAGATTTAGTAGCAAATATGTTAGTGCTAATGCATGCACTTCCATTAGAAATGACATCAGTACAATGTCATGCTGACCTGGCTACTTAAGCAACCCGAGTCAGTCCATTGATCGGTTCATCGGCCAAATCTTTTAACAAATTGGTTCTAATGGTGTCACGACCCAAACTAAGGTTGATGATCAGTGCTAAACTCCATGACAAATAACAACACATGTGCAATCTAGCAAGCCTCAAATTTCACACACGGTGTCATCAAAACTCACATCGAACAAATATGTGGAAGATACAACTTATACAAAGTGGTACATAAACCATCAAAAAGAATTTGAACAATCCATCTCCAAGTGACATATCCATAATTGGACATAAACGAGGATCTAACCACTATGGAGTGTCTATACAGAATTACAAGGATGGTACAAATCTAGAGATCTTAAAAGTGTAGCCCTCAAACAAAAGAGATGAGCTCAAATAACAGACTCTAGAATCAAATGCAACTATGGCACCTTGAAACCCAAGATAGATTTGTAAGGGGTAAGTGTCAGGAAACACTTAGTAAGCGGATAGAACATAACATATTAGTTATGTGTGAGATATACGTGCCACATAACTTAATCATGTTCGACATAACTGAACTCGAAATACATGATGCCCATATGCTTCACAAATTACTAAAAACACAATTATAAACATACAGAACCACGAACACATAGAGCGATGAACTCAAACACAAGTATAGACACACACATAGAGAACGATGAACCGATTTGGAAAGGTTCCTTCCTCTGACTGCCAAGGGATATCTAAATGGCCAAACAAATGTCCATCCACACAAACACAAATCTACAAATATAAGCTAGTGATAGCTTATAATGCAAACTAGTGATATCCCTGACCTATGAGCTCATAGACTAATATCTCCCATTAGTATAGGAAATCCTATTCATTTTCCTCATAAAACACATTATCGAATCAAACACATGACCTAACAGTTCAGAATCCATCTCACATGGACATATCAGACATACAAAATTAGCCCCAAGCTAGCAATCTAGCTAGCTATTCACAAACCTCACATCCATCATAAATCGATCACAATATACCAAACATATCACATAATTGTACAATCTCATATCATAACTAACAACATATGCATGAGACACACATCAATTAAGATCTGAAATATGCATATAACAAACACAACCAACATATCATGGTCGGCAACGATTCTCCTTCACCCACACACCTGGTAGAAGTTCTGTTTATAATTCCACATAACAAAATGAGGTTAACCTCTGATTTCCCAAACCAAATTGTTGTCAACAACTAAAAATAACGAACAATGGAACAATTGTAACATATCGGTGAAAACCAATCGAACGCCTTGAGTGAAAGGCATTGGATTCATAAATTAGTGTGTTTGGTGGAGCTTTGCTATGTAAGCGGATAGACCATGATAAGTTTGGTTGTGTTTGTTATATGCATTTTTCTGATATTGATTAATGTGCGTATCATGCATATGTTGTTGATTATGAGATGAGATTGTGCATATGTGATTCGTTTGAGAATATGTGATCAGTTTGTGATGGATGTGAGGTTTGTGAACAGTTAGCTAGATTGCTAGCTCGGGGATGATTTTGTATATTTGATATATCCATGTGAGATGGATTCTGGACCGTTGGGTCATGTGTTTGATTTGATATGTATTTTGTGAGAGATATGAACAGGCTTTCTACTAACAGAGGGTGTTAGTCCATGAGCTCATAGGTCGGGGATATTACTAGTTTACATTATAAGCTATCACTAGCTTATATTTGTACGCTAGATTTGTGTTTGTGTGGATGGAGATTTGTTTGGCCATTTCGATATCCCATGGCAGTCAGAGGAAGGGGCCTTTCAAAACCTGTTCATCACTCTGTGTGTGTATGTGTCTATATTTGTGTTTCAGTTCATCGCTCTATGTGTTCGTGGCTCCATCTGTTTATATTTGTGTTTTCGGTAATTTGTGAAGCATATGGTCATCATGCATTTTGAGTTTAGTTATGTCGAACACAGTTAAGTTTTGTGGCACGTATATCTCAAACATAACTAATATATCATATTCTATCCTCTTACTAAGTGTTTCTCGACACTTACCCCTTACAAATCTATCTTTGATTCTGAGGTGCCATAGTTGCATTTGATTCTAGGGTCTTTTGTTTTAGCCCGTCTCTCTTGTTCGAGGGCTATGCTTTTGAGGTCTCCAGATTTGTACCATCCTTATACATTTGTAAAGATGCCCCGTAGTACTTTTTTGATGTTAGATCCTATTTATGTCTGCTTTTGGATTTGTCATTTGGAGATGGATTGTTCATATTTTTGTTGATGGTTTATATACCATCTTTGCTGACAGAGTTAGTATCAGAGCTTAAGCTTGGCTATGTTTGTCTGGCCCTTTATTGAATGTGTTTTGTTTGTTACCTACGGAGCATAGGATTTGTCATGTCTTTGTCTTCTATTGGATAAGCCTTTTCGTTGGCCTCTTAAATGGCGACTTATCCTATTAGGAAGTTATGCCTGTGACATATTGAAGTTACTCAAGAAAGATGCTACGATATCTAATAATGTGGTTTCAGGCCTACTCCCTATAGGCTTGTCAAATACTCGAGTATTATTTAATTTGGGGTCGACACATTTGTTTTTGTCACCCTAGTTTGCGAGATCCTTTGATGGTTCACTTGTGTCATTAGGTATGCCATTAGATGTTTGTACTCCTTCAGGTCATATCATTCATGTGCATTTAGTTCTTACATCGTGTGTGACTGTTGTGGATGGTCATGAGTTATTGGCTGACCTACATGTGTTAGAGATGGATGATTTTGATGTGGTTTTGGGCATGGATTGGTTATCATGCTACCATGCTACAGTGAATTGTTTCAATAAGATTATGAGGTTCAAGCCTAAGGGTCAGCCAGCATTTATGTTTCGGGGTGATGGAATGGAAGAAGGACTAAGGATTTCTCCAGTGTTATTTGTAAGGAAGAAGGATGGTAGTTTGAGATTATACCTTGACTATCGCAAGCTCAATAAGGAAAGTGAGAAAAGTAAGGACTGGGAGTTAGAGAATGATATGCGACAGGTATCCACACCTATTTGAATAACAAAGTAAGTTCTTTGTTTTTCAAGTTACACATAAGTAAATTCGGGGACCGTATTTTTATAAGGGGGAGAGATTGTAACATTAAAAAGAATGATTAGTCAGAATATGTTGGATAGAAATGCTTATATTGGATGAGTGATTTGAAGTGTTCAATGGTGTGAATTAGTTTTATTGAAATCCTAGTTCAGCCATTACATGCCTAAGAGAAAGTAGTTGCTTGAGAGGATGTTTGGTAAGTTCGGGCAGATTGACCTATGGTTGGTTAAAAATTCATAACTTCCTCAATATTGTTCCAAATTGAGTGATTCCGACTGATTCCGAAACTAGAAATGTTAGAGAACAAAATGACGGAATACCAAATTGAACAAAAACCAAAGGAAGATCGCCTTATTCCAGCTTCTTGCTTTTGGTCAAAGCTGATTGGACCCCAGAATGTTGTCCTCTTGTTAGATTAAGTTGAAGAGGTGGCTTTATTGTGATTGGACCTCACCCACTTCTTCATATATATCCCAGATCTTCCCTAGAAGAGAACGAAAGCTCAACACTTAGTCACAAAACAAAATTTGAAGAGAAAGAAGAGAGAAGTCTAACAAGGTTGAAAGAGAGAAAATAAGTAGGTCAACAAAGATTCAAACGGTAAGCATAATTCCATTCAGTTTTGGGCTTCAAACCATTGAACAAAGTTGTAGAGGATTTCAATACATTTCCTTTGGTATATCATATGAGGTGTTTGGATAAGGAAATCGACAGGAAAGTTATTTTGAATTTGGTCATCGTTAAAGAAGCACATAGCTAAGGTTATTGAGGAAAACACGATTGGTAAGCATACTTAGACTCCAAACTGCAACAGAACATTTTGATAGATTGTAGAAAACGCTTTAAGATTTCTAATGGTGTATCTTATTCCCTGTTTGGATGAAGAAATCTTGGTCAACACTTGGTTGAAGTTCTGACTATCTGGTTGTGTTCAGATCGAAGGGGTTCAGAAAAACAACTTGGTAAGTATTCTTAGGATCTGAATTTTAATTGGATATTGTGAGATAGACTGTAGAAGATTTCATGAGCTTTCTGAATATATATCATATGCCTATTTTGATTGAAAAAAACATGTTGTACATCTTGTTGAATGTTGAACTTTCTATCTGAGTCTATAGTTGAGCGAGTTGAAGGAATACGCTTGGTATGTTGAATCTTGAGAATTTGAGATTAAGAGTGAGACTTTGTAATATCAAGGACATACAAGGGATGTCATATAAAGTGTTGTTTGAAGTGGTTATGATCTAAGATTGAGTAATATGTGATGTTGTTGAAGATGGAAGTGGTTGAGCTTCTCTTAAGCTTGGTTTATATTTGGATGTGCAAAATAGATTGTTGAGTGAATGTATAGCCATGAATAGACTCAAAACAGATTGTGTATGTGTTGTATGCATGATAATAAAGCAAAGGTTGAAATTAATTAAGATAATTGGACAAGTTTGATTGATTTTTGACCTTGAGTCATAATTGTACCTTTGTTCGTTATTTTGATTTGCTGTCAGTGATTTGGTTTGGGAAATTAGAGGTTAACCTCATTTTATTATGTGGGATTATAAATAGAACTTCTACAAGGTGTGTGGGTGAAGGAGAATTGTTGCAAATGCCTTGAGTGAAAGGCATTGGATTCAGAAATCAGTATGTTTGGTGGAGCTTTGTTGTGTAAGTAGATAGACCATGATATGTTCGTTGTGTTTGCTATATGCATGTTTCAGATCTTGATTGATATGCGTCTCATGCATATGTTATTGGTTATGATATGAGATTATGCATATGTGATATGTTTGCTAGCTCGAGGCTAATTTCGTATGTTTGATATGTTATTGTGATCGATTTGTGATGGATGTGAGGTTTGTGAATAGCCAGCTAGATTGCTAGCTCGGGGCTGATTTCGTATGTTTGATATGTCCATGTGAGATGGATTCTGAATTGTTGGGTTATGTATTTGATTCGATATGTATTTTGTGAGAGAAATGAATAGGCTTTCCTATACTAACGGGAGATGTTAGTCTATGAGCTCATAGGTAGGGGATATCACTAGTTTACATTATAAGCTATCACTAGCTTATATTTGTACGCTAGATTTGTGTTTGTGTGGAAAAAGATTTGTTTGGCTATTTGCATATCCCTTGGCAATCAGAGGAAGGGACCTTTCAAAACCTGTTCCCCACTCTGTGTGTGTGTCTATATTTGTGTTTGAGTTCATTGCTTTATGTATTTATGGCTCCATATGTTTATATTTGTGTTTTCAGTAATTTGTGAAGCATATGGTCATCATGCATTTCGAGTTTAGTTATATCAAACATGGTTAAGTTTTGTAGCACGTATATCTGAGACACAACTAATATATTATGTTCTATCCTATTACTAAGTGTTTCTTAACACTTACACCATACAAATCTATCTCAGATTCTGAGGTGTCATAGTTGTGTTTAATTCTGGAGTCTATTGTTCTAGCCCGTCTCTTTTGTTCGAGGACTATGTTTTTGAGGTCTCTAGATTTTGTACCATCCTTGTACTTCTGTATAGGCACTCCGTAGTGGTTAGACCCTCACTTATGTCTGATTATGGATTTGTCACTTGGAGATGGATTGTTCAAATTTTTGTTGATGATTTGTGTACCATCTTTGCATATGTAGTAGCTTCTACATGTTTGTATGATGTGAGATTTGATGAGATTGTGTATGGGATTTGAGGCTTGCTAGATTGCACATGTGTTGTAGTTTATAGTGGAGTCTAGCACCGGTCACCGACCTTAGTGCGGGTCATGACAAATGGGCTTGAGCCCAATCTTACACAATAATGATTGCGAATTAGGCCCTAGCCCAATAATCTCCTACTCAATCGTTATTGGCTTCAATCAACAATACTTAGAATTTTGTGCGACCAAAGAACATCAAGTACTTTTATCCAAATTTAAGAGCACAAAAATATATGTTATGTGAATAGTAACATCTCAACAATCTTCTATTCAACGTATGCTATTATCCCAGGACTCATATCATATTCTATTATTCACATCAGTGATTGCAAACAATTATATGCATGTTCACTATTGTACTTTTTAATACAATTGTGCACCTGAACCACAAAACTTAGAATGTCTTGGACATAGTTCCTTCTCCCTTAACAATATTTCTTTCATAATGATACAATCTATTTTCTGGTTAGTCTTACCAAGTCGCCATGACATTTTCATAAACTTTCCAAGCTACTAGTACTGAATCATATTTTCAGAATACGTTAGGGTCTTAAGGGTAAGTTTTGGGAATCATAGTTCTCAAAAATCAGTCTCACACCAAGAATTGTGAAATTACTTAACATTTTTATCCCATATGCTAGTTGCATAACACATATGATACTTATTCATTTGTTATGGTATACATTCCCTTTTAAATAAACACATGTCATTTAATTCCATACTAGAGTATTGCCCTTAGCTTAACTCTAGGCATATAGGATAGACAATATGATAAGTTCAACTTCTATTTTATCATATGTATTAAAGAAAATCTAAATACTACATCTCATTACTACATTCTATAATAAATCTTGCTCTTTAGCAAGACAACATTTTGCCATACGACATACATATATGGATGTCTAATAGGTGCGTCATCTCATCTAAAAATTAACTTATTTAACTCCTACTTAGGTAAATACCCCTACTTCTATGTGGGACATATTCTCTAAGTTACTCATATTGCTAAATAAACAAAATTCTTTATATATAAATGAAACCATTGTAAACCTAATAACTTAACATATTTCTCGAACATTTCTCAAGGTAATGCTTTAGTCATAGGATTTGCGATCATATCTTGTGTAGATATGTATTCCATATACAATTTCTTACATTTTACTAAACTTCTAATAAAATAAAATTTAATATCTATATGCTTAGGTGTGATATGGAATCTAAGATCCTTAGCATAAACTATATTTGTCAAGTTATCACAGAAGAAACTCATGGGCGTTAATGAGTCGATCAAGAAAAGATGGTTCAACAATCTCTTTAACCATACTGCTTTTTGTGCAGTCTGAGATGAACTTAAAAATTTTGTTTTCATTGTTGAGAAGGATATACAAGTCTGTTTTTTGTTACTCTATAAAATGGCGCCCCCATCCAATAAGAAAACAAAACTATATATAGACTTTTCTTATCCAAGTCTTCTCCACAATCAGCATCAGTGTAACCCTTCAATTTCAAGTCTCTACCTTGATACATAACCAGTATTCTATAGTAGTGTTCAAATATTTTAAAATTCTTTTGACAACATTCTATTGAGCATTGCATGGATCATACTAATATCTGCTTACTATTCTAACAACATATCAAATATCGGGTATTGTATACAATATTGTATACATTAGGCATCCAACTACATTGACATAGAGAATCTTTTCCAATACTCTTAATTGTTTAGATGTCTTTGGACACAAATTATGATATTTAACTAATGGTACATACTTTGGATTATATAATCATAATTGAAACGTTCTACAACTTTATAAATATATGTCTTTTGTGAAAGAGATACTATACTTTTCGAATGATTCCTTAAAATATTAACTATGAATATGTAATATGTTTTACCCATATCTTTCATTTCAAAGTTGGAAGAAGACCAATATTTTACTTTGACAAGAAATCTCATGTTATTTAAAACTAGTAGTATACCATAAATATACAAAGTGATGATGACAAACTTCTTACCTGATTGCTTAACATTTACATAATAATTTTCTTCTATCATTATAAAATTTTTTACCATGATTATATTATAAAAGTGAATGTACCACTCTCTTGATAATTGTTTAAGGTCATAAATTAATCTATTATGTTTCCAAACCTTCTAATTCTAGACTTTTTGGATGTAGCTCTCATGTTGAATCATATAGATTTTTTATCTAATTCTCCATGGAGAAAAATAGTCTTTCATCTATCTGATGTAATGCTAAATTCATAATAGTAACCATAGCCAAAATGACCCTAATGGATGTAAATATAACAAAAGCAACAAAAATAACAAAAGTCTCCTCATAGTATATTTCAGCTTGTTGTTTAAACTGTTGTGCAACCAAATGGGCTTTATATCTTTTGATATTGCCATCTGCATTGTGCTTGTGTTTGTGAATCGACTTATTCTTAATTGCCCTACATTCTTTAAGTAAGTTAACTAGATCTAGACCCTGAATTTGGATCATGGAAGAAATTTCTTTCTCTATTTCTTTTATCCATTCATTTATTTTTGGGGATGATAGAGCTTCAACTGAATTTTTTGGCTCATCTTCATCCTGTAGGATGGTCAGCATAATTTTACTTGGAGCAGCAATTTTTTTTAAGTATACTAAGAATGCATAACAAAAATTCCTATGATATCAAATAGTCGACAGAATCTCACATTTGATATCAAATCGTTAGCATGGTATGCTAATTTTACTAGACATATAAAATTACTAATTTTTATAAATACTTCTCATGTATTCATCATATCCAGGAATTATAGTCCCACTGGGAAAAAATTCCAGACTCTTACTAGAATAAGGAATTATCTCCCTTTCAGGACTAAGATAATATCTTCCAAATATTGTTAAGATGAAAAATCACTACCTTCCTTCTCAATTCTCCTAACTGAAAGAAAGGATTCATATGATTCTAGCTTATTTGTCTCATAAAGGTCAAGGTTATCATTAATCTACCTCAATTTGAGAAATTAATTCTAAAAAATTATGATATTTCATGATTCAAATTATGTTACATGTTCATTATCTAGTTCACTTATGAACATGTATCTTTTAGATATCATAGGGTATCTTATAAAAATAGTTTCCATAAGGATCAATACCCATCATCAAGAAACCTTTTGATTTATATCCAAGGCCAGAACACGCATGATCCAAAAACATTCTAACAGTCGTCTTTAACTAACAAATATAAACCAAAAGATGTTAAGGCTGAAATTGAGATCAATTTCTTTCGGATGTCTGGTGAAAACTATACATCATGGAATATGAGACCACATCCACCATGAAGATGTAATCTACAAGTATCCAGACCTTTTACATGCATGGACGAGTTGTTACCAACAAAAATAGTTTTGCTTTAGTTGGCAACTATCTATATTCTACAAATGAACAACAATCTCTAGCTACATGATATGTTGCTCCTGAATCCATCAACCACATAGAATATTAATCAGCAAGTAGGATACAAGAAGTTACATTAATCTTATTCATGAAGCATTTAGATGTACATACGGAGGCATTTTATTGCAAAATATCCATTCTTTTGACAGTTATAATATTTTACAAAATGTAAAATTTTTTTCTTTTTAGACCTAGAGCCTTCTACCTTAAATTCTAGGTTTTTACTTTTGAAGGTATAGAACCCTTCACTAGGCCAACTAGACCAATTTTTAATTCAAATTTTACGAGGGTATATTTTTTTGCAAATATTGACAAAAGTACAATTTTGCCCCTCATTGATTTCCCCATTACTTTCTCTCTCTTTTGTTATCCGTCACTGATGCAAAGGAGAAAAAGATGCCACGCCTCTAATTACTACTGCGGGCGAACGATAATGAGTCAATGGCCGCTAATGTTCAGTTTTGACTAGTTGTTGCCTTTCTGTCATGATCGTACAAAGCACTTGGGTTATCATACCCTTATTTAAGTTGTTGTCTTCTTCTCCTTTCTACCGTCTTGAACTTTAACTCGACAAAATCAAGTCACCAACAATGAAATCTGATAAAAACTTGATGACAATTCTTTGAGGATTCACCACCAATCATTTGCTGACTTATTAAAGGTCTTGAAATGGCTAGAGTTAGCCAAAATTAGAGAGGGAAGGATTCAGGAAAATTGCCCAGTTTGGGTTCCTCAGGATTGAACTTGAATGGCAAATTTTATTTCAGTCTCAATGATTTTCCAAAATTGTAGTGAACAAAATGTTAGATTGATAGCTTACATTTTGTGCATGCGTAAATTTTGCCCATGTGGTGACAAATTTCAATTTAATCTCACAAGTTTAAATTAAATTACAATAAGATGCATCTGAATTGTAACTTTTTAATAAAATCACAATTAATATGATTTTTAAGTCAAAATAACACATAATTACTTGATTTAAACTATCATATTTTCATCAAATCATGTTTTCAACCATGCTCTGATACCAATTGTTAGTTTTTGCATGTAATTAACAAGTAATTATGCATTAAACTCATTTAATTAACAAACAAATTTGCTAATTAAATGACACCTAATTATTAAAGCGAGTGCGCCCACAGGTTGAGATTGTCTTTCTTGAAATATTACTTGAAATACGATATATCAGAAATATAACTTTTTTCACAAAGTTCCCTTAATTTAAAATCTGATTCTCACATCAAGTTTTTTTAGTAGATTTCTTGGTGAAAAACTTAAAAATAAGTTTAGCCAAATTTTCCCTTTTATAGGAAAATCCAACTACTAACAAAATGAGTTTAGTCAAAATTCCCCTTTCATAGAGAAATTCAAGTATTGATGTGATGCCACATGGTAGCTAGGCTCGGATGCCCATCACGTGGCATGTCACATGTCAGCCATGTGGCATGGCAGGGACATATGTCTGCCATATAATAGCCTAACATGCTAGCACGTGAACTGTTTGAAATTACATTATCACCACATCACGCTGATGTGCCTGCTAACACAACATCGGGCTTAATCCTTTTATGGATTGGGTCTAATGGGTCATGGTGATATGAATCTGATGGGCCATGATATGAATCTTATTGGCCAAGGAGTTTCAAGCAAGTTTGTGCAAGTCCAAGGTCATCCAAGAAGCCCATACAAAGCACATGCTTGTTTTAGGAGCTAATTTGGAAAGCTTAGCAAGCGTGCACTATTCTAGAAGCATGCATGGAGATCAACCTATTTTGAACATGCATCAACCTTTTTGGACGTGCATCAACCTACTTTGGATGTGCATCAACCTATTTTAGAAGCATGGATTCATTCAGATTCTACTTTAGCTATTTAGCAAAGTTAATTATTTTGATTAGAAAATTATATTCCAGCAACCTTTTGCTTGTTTAGGACGTGCATCTACTTTATTATTCTACTAGATATTATGTTAGATTGTTTCTAGTTTAGTAGATGTTATTTTGGCCAGAATTTGGCTAGATTGCAAACTCCTTTTTAGGAGTTAGTTTTATTAGGAATATGTGAAATTTTTGGAGCCAATATAAAGGACTCCTAGCTTAATAAAATGTAATTCAACTTGGTGATAACATTAGCATTGGCTAATTTGTGAGTTTGATACTCATTGTTTGTTCTTGCTTAGGCGGGTTAGCTTAGCTAGAACAAAAACCTTTCACTTATCAAGCGAATCTTCCATCCTTGTTTGTGGCATGATTCAACCTAGACTAAGGTTCTCGAATTGTTCATTTGCTTGGATTGCAGTTTGTCCAAAGTTCTTGCAAAGCTCAGATTCGTGGGTTGCGGTCTTTTCATCCAAGAGTAGCACAGTCCGTTGTGATTCTCCTACCGAGGATCATATCACGTGGCTCAATCTTGCACAATAATAATTGCAAATTGCATCGTAAACCAACATATTTTGTAAGTAATTTTCATCACTTTTCCAAATTAATTTTTAGCTTTTGAATCAGTATCTAATTTTTCAATTATCTGAAACTACCGACTTGTAATCCAAAAAGGTAAAAATGGAAATGGAACCAGCCTGTGAAGTGAAGCGAGGAACAACTAGCATTTTACAAGTAATGTGAAGGAAACTAAAAAAACTTTTTGAGTGTGTCACAAAAATTGGTTTGAGGCGTGAGTTGGCTTGAAATTGAGTTTATAAATTCTAATTAGGTTTGCTCTAATATATAATTTTGGTGATTTTGTTTCTCAGTTTTTTAGTAGATGATTTAGTACAAATTCTTGGGTTATAGAGCATCATGACCCATAATATTAGTGATCCAACTCAAATGATTTTTGGTCCTCAGTCAACATCTAAGACTACTAAAGTTACGTCATTTTTTTATTTGAATTTGGCATTGTTGTTATTGTAATGCATCTCTCGAAATAGTAAAAAACTTGAGCCTATTTACGTCCTTTAGATGTTCGATTGAGTTCAAATTAAAATTTGGGTAAATCAAATTAAAAAAAGATAAAACATACTAATGCGCAGATACTAAACTATGTTACAGAGAGTGTGTTTATTTTATCATTTGTTTGTTTTGAGTCATGGAATTAACTTATATTGAGTCTTCTTTTTTTTTTGGTGTGTGAGTTGGTTTGTGAGAGTTTGGAGCAAAGGAACTTGAAGAGTAAAGTAATGATTCACCTAGGGATCGAGAATCGGAGACCTGGTGGGCGCCATGAAAGTGTTGGTCATAATGCCTAGTGGCTCTTAGTCAGGTTTTACATGTCGTAAGTTGTCCAAGGGAGGTCCTGAGAGCTCAGGAGAAGATTTGATGACTGCTAGCCTTGTCTAAATAAAGAGATAAGGCTAAGATAAGAGAGCGAGCCAAAGAAAAAGGTAAAGGTAAAAAAGGGAGAAATTTAAACTTCTTGGAAGAATATGTTAGAAACATTATAGGATTTTGCTTTATATGAGCAGAACTTCTATTATTACTTGAAGAAAGTAGTAGATGAAGCTTAGAACAGGTTAATATGAAAATAGATGAAGGAATTTAAGGTAAGGTTATACTATGATTTGCATATATAGAAGTTGGAAGAGAAACCAAACATCGTAGTGTAGTTTTATAAACTATGGCTTAGATTTTGGGGTTGGCTTGTATAAATTCGAAAATATGAAGTTTCCAAATGAACTTTTATGTCTCCAAGGAACTATTTACATGCACAAGATGCTAGTATTGAAAATTAAGAATTTTTATTTAAAATATTTAACCAACGTGTTGGATCCAAGTGCTATAAGTTCTATTAGAGGCATAAAGCTTCCCTTTGAATATTTTGTGCAACTAATTCCTCTAAGTGGCTAATCTTTGTAATATTTGTTTAGCAAACTAGGCATGGAATATATGTTGACATGATTTTCTTTTAAATTATTTAAGTACAGTTTATATTTTGAATTTTGTTCGTTTTGGATTATTTGTCTAATTGGTCTAATTTGTCCAACTTGTGATATGAAGTTATTTTGGTATGAATTAGGATATGTGTATAATATATGTTTTGAGTGTTTATAACAATATTTATAAGATGGAGGATGATGAGATCTACCTCTGACTAACCAAAGATATTGGTATATGTGCACATGTATTGGAAATATATTGAATTTGTATATGATATGATCTATTTGGCCAACAGAGTTTGTTTATGATGGTGCCATTAAGATTTCATATCTTGGTGTCACTGAGAGAGTAACACTATCTAGATCTATCAAAAGTTTATATAATTTATGTTATGTATTTGTAGAAGTTTAGCAAATCTTTGGTTATGTTTGCTAAGTGATTATTTTGATGACTTTTTTAATGAATGTGTATTTTGTGGTCTTCGCATTGTGTTAGTATTGTTGAGATTATTGAGGATGAATAATTGATTAAATACATATTATTAATAATATATTACTTTCACTAAATATTTCGAAATACTCATCCCTTATTAAATTTACAGGTTAAGAGATTTGAATGGTGGTTTATTTTTGGAGAAGATTTTCTATCAAAGTCAGTAGTCTTCCATCTTGGGATACGTTTGAAAGTCTTTAGATGGTTTTTTCTTTTTGTATTCTAGGTCGCTCCATTCCATATTTTGACATATAAACTTCAATTATCGTAAATATGTAATATATATATATGTAACTTTATGTTTATATTTTGAGTTTGATGAGTTTGTTATATGACATTCAAGGAGTGTACGCAAACTTTTTGAATTATCCTTTCTAGGATATGAAAAATGCTAATATATTTATTTGAAAAAAATAAAGTATGAATAAGGTTAGACGAGCTTACTAAAGAAAAAGATATATTATATTTGGGGGTTGCTAGGTTATGATTTATTATTAAGTTTGACATGATCGAGTGCCATTCACCAGCTTGGTATTTGGATCATGACAACTTTCTTGACAAGTAAGTTTTAATGGCTATATAACAAAGAAGATTTATAAATACATTTGTCTTGGTACATGTTCAACTTCTGTGTGAGGTTTAGAAGTATATTTGTATGAGAAATGATAAGTTCAAAATTTTTCTCGTGAAGCTCTAAAATAAGACTGATAACTAGTCTTTATCCTTAAAGTTAGAGTTATTGCTAATGATCACTTCTGACACTACAATAGGTCATAATTTTATCGATAAATCTAGTAATTAATTTGCAAGTGATTAGTTGTGAATCATGTGGGTTAATGAGTGATTCTATTAAATTTATTAGTTTGCAAGTAGTGCTATAAACCTTGTGGGTTAGCAAGTAAATCCATAAAATTTATTTTGTACTATGTGTTTTATTCAATTTAATAAAAAAGAAAGTAATGTAGCATCAAATAGATAGAGTTAAACCACTATACATCTGGTGTCAGCTCTTTCATTCTGCTCATTTCCATTCGTGATGATTGAGTAAGTACCAAAAAAAAGTTGAGAAATCATATTGAGACCTAATTTACTCTCCCTTTTAGGTTGATTTTTAGATCTATACTTTGTATCAAAGTAGGTACCCTATCTTAAGCATTATTCCTTTTGGAAGACAAGAATACAAATTTTCATTTAGGTCAATAATTTGGAAGCATGGAAAAACATCAAAGATTGTTAATTCATTCCTTATGAGATAAAGGAAATTGAGAGAGTTTTAGTGTCTAAAAAGATTTGGGCTCTATATGAGGTAAAAAGGTACGGTAAAGTATTATAAATATAGTACATTATATCTAGACACTTCAGAGTTTAAAAGAATTTCTATGTATGTTCGACTAAAGAGATTAGGATAAACTTGAAGCTACCCACAAATGTACTAACCAATTTAAAGAGTCTAAGATAAACATTTTAGTAAATGACTTAAGATTTGTAGGTGAAAGCTATACTAATCATAAAGTTGTTCATAAATTATAAAGAAGTTATACTGATTTCTTTCTCTTAATGAACTTTTGGATTACTTATGACTTACGAGATCAAGATGATTTAGAAGTCCAATTAGGATGTTGAGAAAAACTTCAACTCCCATAAAAAGAACCTTACTTTCAAAGCTAAATATTGGAAAATTGATTTAACTAAATTAGTAGGAGAAAAAGCTGAAGAACTAGCTATGTTAGCTACATGCTTTAGTAAATTCTTCAATATGAGAAAATTTTCCAACAAGAAATTCCATAAAAAAGAGTAAAATGAAAGAAAAGCTGTAATACGATGCTTTGAATGTAATAAGTTTAGACATCACAAATTAGAGTATCAAATGCTTAATTCAACAAAAAGCTGCGATGAGAGAGAAAAAAGGGACGTATAGCGCCCTTTAGGATAACATAGACTCTGATTAACCAAATTTCCAAAAGTGTGAAAAAGCATAGTTAAACTTGATGACAATCGAGTAAGGATAGTCCTCACAGATAAATGTTGATGTCTTTATTGAGGCTATTGAAGAGATGAGAGAAGCTATGGTCAATAGATCAAAACTCAGAAGTGAGTTAGCTCTGTGAGATGAAATGATTAAAACACTTGAGGAAGAGTTAAAAAGGCCAAAGTCAAAAAAGACTATTCCTAACATTGCTAATATGCCTTAACCAAAATCTACTTACTATCCCGGCTCTAAAAAAAATCCACTTACTATCCGAGGAATAACCAAAGCAAAAGTCTTTGTACGACTAATAAAAGCTATTTTACTTATAACAATGTTGGGTATATAGCTAATGACTATTAAAATGACAAAACTCTAGAACATAGAGTCTTAGTTCTTAAGGAAATTACATTTTATTTGAAAAATTTGTACCAAATTGTATTTAGATACCAAAATCAAAGACATAATTGTTCTTGCATGTATCTCTTAGCCAAACTAGAAATGATAAATTGACAATGGATTCACAAAATATATGATTAGAAATAGAAAGTTCTTCTCTAGTATAACGAAAAAGGAAGCTTGGAAGGTCATCTTTGGAGACATATAAGGCATAATTATCAGTTAAGGTAATGTTGCTAATTCATCTACTACTCTTATTAGAAATGTATTGCTTATTAATGGTTTGAAACATAATTTGCTAAGCTTATCATAACTATGTAACAATGGACTATATGTATAATTAGAGTATAATATTTACAAAATTAAAATTCAAAAGATACATGACAATACTTTAAAGTGAAAATGTAAGTGTTGTTAATCTAAAAATCTTAATGACAACAATAATTATATCCTAGTAAAAAATGATGAAATTAGTTATGGTACAGAAAGTTGGGACATGTTAATATGATAACATTGTGCTAATTTGCTAAGTGAAAATTGGTTGAAAGGTTATCATTTGATAAGAATAAAATTTATGCAATATGTGCCAAATGCAAACATGTGAAATGATTGGTTAATCCAAAACAATATCTGTGTATATCTTAACCTTTAAAATTGATCTATATAAATTTGTTTGGGCCAACTCATATACAAAGTCTTAGAAAAAAATACTATGATTTATTGTTTGTTTATGATTATTCTAATTTTACTTGAGTATAATTTTAAGATTAAAAAGTGAAACAACCGATGTATTTATCAAGTTTTGCAAGAAGGTAAAAAATGAGAAAATCTCCATGATCACAAATACGAGGAGTGATCATGGAACAAAATTAGAGAACCAAGAGTTCCAAATTTTTTTGATTAGAACAACTAAACATATTAGGGTTGTTGAAAAGAAGAATAGCAAGCTTGAATATAGATCATCATATTATAAATAGAACCTCAATGAGATATTTTCTCAAAAAGTCCCCGTTTGAGCTATATAAAGGAAGAAAATTAAATATTAATTAATTTCATGTATTTGGGTCTAAGTACTTTATACTCATAATAATAAGGAACATATCCTCTATATGAATGATGAAAACATATCCTCTATATGAATGATGAACTAGAGGAAGAAAATACTCAAAGGCAACCTCATTCATTAGAGAGTGGAAACTCATTAGAAGTTATTCTCTCACTCTAGTAATTTAGTGATCCATACTAATGAATATTTACTCAATGGTTAATCTATAATATTGTATACATATAGTATTTTTATCTCAAGTTAAACCAATAGATATAAATGATGCTATATATGAAGAGGTTTGGATGATTGCAATGCATGAAGAGCTAAATCAATTTGAGAGAAGTAATTTGTTAATGCTTATTCCTAGACCAACTCATCATCATATAATAGGAACTAAATGGGTATTTACGAATAATATATATGAAAATGCTAACCTAACTCAAAAATGGGGAGATTGAAAATGCCAAAAATATTTTGAATTAAGTGCATATCAAAATTCATTTAATAAGATCAAATAAGGCTAACTAAAGTAGTATATTGCACATAAACTCCGTTATCTATAAGGACTATAAATTATTAATCTTGATCAAAAGAATAAAATATATATCAAAGGATCGGTCATAAGCTACAAGGATATAAATAATAAGTGATTTTCTTTTGATAAAATTTATTCATACACATGGTCATAAATTATTTTCAATTTAGTATATAAGTTCTATATGAAACTTGGATTGAACAAACTCTTTCTTACAAAACAAGTTGGTAAGTATTATCTTAAATGTGGATCAAGTCTTTGCTTATTTAATCTAAATGAAACTTGACTAAACAATCATGAAAATTATCTCAAAGTAAATTCAAAGTTGAAACTTGTCATATTGAAGATGGTTTAGGATTTTTATGTATCATATCAACCCTTTGTGATGTTTTGTTGCTTGTAGATTAAAGCACTCTTTTATAAATTAAAGTATTTAAACCTTGTTAAGAGTTTTATAATCATCTTTAAGTAGCTAGCGTGATGGAACATTTAATTTGAAGAAGAACCTCTCTTTGTCTAAGGAATATATGATTAAAATGTGGTTTTGTTGAATAAATAGAACCTGGTTCAAAGAGGTTCTGTGTGTTCTTATGACTTTGTTTCTTACAATTATTTTAGGATTCAAATCAACAATAATTCTAAGTTAACTCAAGTCAAGCTTTGCAAAAAGAGGTGATAGCTTTTGTAAACTAAATAAGATTTCTTTTCCACTTGCTACTTGTTACTTAGAGGAAATGTTTAAGGTGTTGCTCAAGGAGAGGGCTTAACGACTTGCTTGCTAAGCAAGTTCCAATGGCTACAACAAAAGGATCATATACATAGAAGATTAAGCCAAATACACAAAGCTAAACCATTTTAAAAAATGTGAAAAAAATCTAGGTGAAATTGAAATTCTACTTACAAGAGAGAAAATATATGATCATGAAGTGGTAAAGACAAAAAAGAGTATTGTAGAATATGTTTGTGCTTGTACGTGCTCTACTTTTATATGATGTAGGAGATGTGTATTTGTATGAGCAATGATAAGCTTAAAAGGATTTTAGAAATTCTAAACAAGATCGATAACTAATCTTTGGTATTAAATCTAGTGTGGTTACTAATGATCTCTTATGAAACTAGAATGATATCTAGTCTTGGTGATAAAGCTAGCAGTTGGTCTACAAGCAATATCTTTTAAAACTTGTGAGTGATCATGTAATACTTGTTATTTTGCAAGTGATTCTATAAAACTTATAGGTAGTAAGTAAATTCATGAAACTTTTTTTGTACCCTATATTTTTATTCAATTTAATGATAAGTAGGTGCATAGTTAAATAGTAGACATAACTTTAAATGGTAGAGTCGAACCATCATACATTTGGTGTCAGAACTTAGTTTATTCAGACTTGAAGCCATAAATTCATTACACAATATATTCTTATGTTTCTCATGTCAAGAATTCATATTTCATTTAGACCGAAACTAGGTTTGCGATTGTAACAATAAGGAGTACTAGAGTACGAATTATAAGGAGTATGTTCAAGATTTCTTGGGCGGGTAACAATTAAGATTAAGTTGATTCATATTTAATGAAAGGTGTTAGGTGAAATAAGCAAAAGCGTTATATCCATATCTGCTTGGTCTCTCTAGGGATTTTGTGTCTGCGATGGGCCCAAGTGAACTAAGGCATATTGCTATATAACTAAGTCCATTACACTACAAAGAATGTACTAGGGACTCCCGGTGAGAATATCACTCACACCTAATAAGATGTTGATGAGTGTCAAAAACACTCATTACTTATGTACATTTTAGTATAAGTTTAGTGTTGTTATTATTGTTTTAAGTGTGTTTTCTTGCCTTATTCTTGCTTTTACACATTTTGTTCTTTTGTCTTGATCTTTCATTTTTCTTGTGTTTTCTTTATGTTTAAGAGCTTCATGGACGATGATTTAATGATGCACGATCAAGATCACAAGGTTGCGAGCAAAATGGCATTGACAAACCAAATGCACCAATTATTTCCGAGGCTAACCATGTAGTTCGCCTGACTAGACATCTTGTACGAGAAAATTCATAACTTCCCCATACAAAGTCTGATTGAGGCGCTGTAAGTGGCGTTGGAAAGAAAACATCTGTATCTACATTGTCTTAAAAGGGCGTCTGCTAATTCCTCGTCTATGTTGGGCAACCGCTTGATCCAATTTTATAGGTCGATTCTGTCCGAGTGGGCCAAACTTGATGGTTTATTTAGGCCAACTTTGGCCTTCTTGGCCCAAATCCGTGGCTGCCATTTTGTGAGGATAAGATGACTCAATTTGGCTGTGACTTGAAAGGAACAAGGATGGCTACACTTCTTTTAACTCATGCTTATTAAGTCTTAAAGCTAAAAACATATTTGGAAGAGTTGTTAAGATATTATGTAAAGAATTAATTAGTTAAGTTAGCTTTTGATTTTATTTGATTGTAATATGATTTAGGATTATTATGTTAGTTAAGAAAGACAAAAGGTGGCAGCCAAGGCAAGGGACACTCACGTACCAAAACAAGGGAAAAGAAAGAAAAAAAATGAGAGGGAGAGAAGTGTGGCCGTGAGCAAAAGGAGAAGGAAAAGAAGGAGAGAAAGGAAGAGAAAAAGTCTAATGCAAACACCAAGTCTTGTGCTTGGATTTGTAACACTTTCTAACTCTTTACTTCTTTACTTTTCTTATGCTTAGTTTGTAAAAAATATGTATGTTAATGTTTGTAATGTAATATATGTGTTTGTGTTCATGTTTCTTTCAATTATGTGTGAGTAGTTACTTATTGGTGTGATGCCTTGAAAACTTAAGTTTTCTAATGGTTTAAAATGGGTAAAAATGATAAGGATCATGTATATGTTAAAGGACTTAATGCCTAGTCTAATTTGATCACCTAAAACTTTGAAAATAATCAAGTCTTGAGACAGAAAGGAGAAAGACTTGATCAAACGTTTAACATGTTGATCCGTTGCCTCGTGAAATGAAAATTTCACTTGGTGATTGGTTATCCAAAAAGGTGAAGTATATAGTTGGTGTTTAGTTAGATTTATGTGACTCATGGGGGCGAAAGCACATCGAGTTCATATAAGTTTAGCTAAAGATCAATTTAGACTAATCTAGTGCGAAAGTGTAGGTTAATTACCTTGAAACACCCGGAACGTGTCACGAACTTAAAAACTCAACAAACCATTTAGTTTACTTAAGTAATCTATGGTATCACACCACTTATTTTAAGTTGATATATATCTTGTGTTCTTGTGTTTTCTTGTGATCTTGCATGATTTAAGATGGTTGTATTTTCATTTTAAGCATGTTAGTTTGTTAAGCCACCACCTAAACCAAACCAAAGAAACCAAAGCCATTTCCTAAATTTAAGTAGGTAAGCCGAGTAAGGCACAACCTCATTCCTCGTGGGATTGACAACCCTACTTCATAATCTATATTCCATCAAAGGCATGTCTAAACTTGTCCTCTCATCAATTGGCGGTTGCCGGGGAAGGAGTTTCGAAGCTAAAATCTAGTTTACAAACTTGAGTGATGTAGGCACATCCAAGCCATCTAAGATCTCTTCCAAATCCGAATGTGACAAGTAAGGAAGACTAAGGATCAATTCGTTATTTTGAGTTTATAACGAATTGATTGGCATTTGAAGACATTTGGACGAACCTAATTGCACTTTGCCATCATCTTAGATTAAGTATAGTTCATTTTATTTGAATTCTAAGTTCATGTATGTTAGTTATTTCAGATTCATGTATTTGTGACTCTTGGTAGAATTGGTTTAATGACCGATCAAGTTAACTTAATCCTTTAAATATGTAAGTCTTATGAATGTAATAGGAATCGAATCTGGAAATGAAATGAATTGAATTGAGTTTTATACTCTTGTGATTTACCTTGTTGTAATTTGAAAGCATGGACTTGCTTTAACGT
>SOPF01025670.1:36556-68795 GCA_012979155.1 Hypericum perforatum
ATGGCAAAGTGCAATTAGGTTCGTCCAAATGTCTTCAAATGCCAATCGATTCGTTATAAACTCAAAATAACGAATTGATCCTTAGTCTTCCTTGCTTGTCACATTAGGATTTGGAAGAGATCTTAGATGGCTTGGATGTGCCTACATCATTGAGTTAGGAATTTTTAGCTACTGCCACGTATTGATTTGAATGTTTTGGCCACGTTCGAGTCAAAATTTGTAAAACTAAGCCACGGTGGGATTGAAGGATTTTGTGTATTCTTTCCAACACTGCTGAGTTTGCCATTTTCAACTTAAGACAAAAAAGTTATTGCATTTACAAGTCGCAAAGGTCAAATCAGACGAGTCTTGCGAAAAACTTGCACGAAAATTCTTGCCAAGAAATTTAAGGTTCGCATTTTATTTTTTCGAGGGTCCAAACTTCCAAATTTGTAAAAGCAAGCCAAGGCAACTTTGTGGACATAGAAGTAATCTTTCCATTTCCGTTGAGTATGCCTAAAAAGGAGTTCAGACGAAGAAGTTATTGCATTTTGAACACACAAAGGTCATTTCTGACGATTCTGGCAAAAAACTTGCTCGGAAAATTTTGGCCAGCTTGCATTTTAATTTTTTGGAGGTCTTTAAGTCCAAATTTTTGAACACTAGTTAAGGTGAATTTGTAGTTTGGGGAGTCTTCTTTCCAACGCTGCTGACCTGATCAAAAAAGGAGTTAGGACGAAAAATATATTGTATTTTGAAGTTGTACGCACAAAATACGACTTTTGGACGAGTCTTGCAAAAATGTAGAATACAAGTAGCCTCGTATTTTCACTATTTGAATAGCGAAAATTCAATTTGGGAAAACTTTCCTTAGTCAAAGTTGTAGCATTGGAAGTCTTCTTTCATTTGCCGCTGACCTTGTCTAAATAGGAGATCGAACAAAAAAGATATAAATTTTCTAAGTCGCATGTCCAAAACACGCTCAACCACCAACTTCCCTTTGAAAAGTGAAGTGGACATAGCACACTTGGAAAGGACATTGTGACAAGAAAAATTTCAACAAGAGAGGCTAAATCAAGAAAGACATCAATAAGAGAGGTTGAATCAACAAGAAGAACCACAAGGGGAGGCACAAGGAGCTGGTGGTGCTCGAGCAACTGCAGAAGCTCAACCACCCAACAACCTTTAATGGACTATAGTAAACCAACCTTAGGGGGGCGCTTACCGGAGTGCGAAGGCAAGAAGTGGACGCTAATGAATTTGAACTTAAGCCAGCCATCATACAAATGTTACTAAATTCCTCTCAATTTTATGGCTTACCCAATGAAGATCCTAATGACCACCTTGGGAACTTCATGGAGTTAGCCGATAATTTCAAATATAGAGGAATATCTGACGATGCCCTAAAGTTAAGGATGTTTCCTTTTACTTTAAGGGATAGGGCGAAGCTTTGTACAAGCAATTAAAGGGAACTCCCATAACTACTTGGGAGGAATTAGCTAACGCTTTCTTGGAAGAGTATTTCCCATACTCAAAGACAAACAAACTCATTAAGGAAATTCTTAATTTCCAACAATTTGAAGGCGAGTCTTTGAGTGAAACATGGGGAAGGTTTAAGGAATTACAACGAAGTTGCCCACACCACAACTGGACGGAAGAATGTTTGTTAAAGACTTTCTACTTTAGCCTAGGACCAACAGCAATGGGAACTGTTGATGCTGCCTCAAATGGAAATTTTTTTAGAAAATGTAGGGAAAAAGCCCCCTTTATCTTAGAGGAATTGGCAGCAACAAATCGATTAAGGGCTAGTGAGAGAAAGAAGCAACCTATGAGGGAGGATAGAGAGCTTAGAGAACCACAGGAGCCCAGAGGGATGATTGAGCTTGACGCTCAGACATCTTTCCAAGCTCAGTTGGATTTAATGGCAAAGCAGTTAAGGGACATGAATACGAACAAAGTTAATTTTGTGGTAGTACAACAAAGCTGTGAAGCATGCGGAAATGCTGGCCATGAGTATAATGATTATGCCATGCTTAACCAACCCAGGGAATAAGTTAATTTTGTTAGTGGGCAAGGGCAAAGAGCAAACTAGATGGAGAACAACCCATATTCTTCAACATACAATCAAGGGTGGAGGAATCACCCTAACTTCTCATGGAAAAGAGAAACCAATGATAACAACTTAGTCATTGTTGCCGACAAAGGACTTCCTTTATGGGCCCCACAACAAGGACCACCTCCTGGTTTTCAACCACAAGGTTACTTAGGGGAAAGATTGGGAGCGATTGAAGAGATGATATGTAGGCCAGCGGAAGCGATTGATTTTATGTGGTGGTGGTGGACTGATTTGAATGGGAACTTAAGCAACTAAACAAAAGATGTCACGAATTAGGGTTTAAAATGATGATAATTGGTCCGAATGAGAGGGGAAATGGGAATGGCTCGAATTGAACTAAGGGAAATGCGAAAATATAAAGATAAATGGATAGAACCTTGGTTAAGAACAACTTCCGTCGTATAACCAAAGGGTGTTTGATGAATCAAATGGCCAGCCAGGGCAGATGTTAGATAAATGTTCGAGTCCACAAACAGACCATGTGAATCCATGCACAACAAAGCGAGTCCATGCTTCAGCTATGCAAATCCATGCATAAACGAGGCAAATCCATGCACTCCATGCAAATCCATGCACGATCAATTACATACAAGGTAATTAACAAGATAACACTCAATTCAATTCATCATAAGTTATTCTTCCAGATTACATACGAATTACATTTATAAAGCTAGGTGAACTTGGTTGGTCTTTAAGCCAAATAGTCCAAGAGTCACGATACATGAACTTAGAATTTAATTAAACGAATCTATTTAATTGAAAATACTTAATGGACTAAAATGAACTAGACTTAAATAAATGAACTAAACTTGATGTGAAATAGCAAAGTGCAACTAGGAACATCCAAATGTCTTCAAATGCCAATCAATTCATCATAAACTCAGAATAACGAATTGATTCTTGGTCTTTCTTGCTTATCACATTCGGATTTGGAGAATATTTTGGAAGTGCCTACATCATCCTCCTCTTCTTGGAAAAATAAGCTCGTCCCGAGCTTCCTTGAGTAACATTCATAGAGCTTGTAAGGAACATCACTTGGATTTCATTGGAAGTGTTCGAACAGGTTAGGGATGTTTGATTCTTTCCATTCTAGCAGAACAAGTACTTGGAAGTCATCATTTGGAAATGTGCTTTGACAAACACGTGCTTCAGATTTAGCTCATCAAGCAAATAGAACTTGTTCATGGTTGGTCCAGATTTGCACAACGTCCACGGGTCACCATAGACTTCATCAAAAGATCTGATACCACATGATGTAGTGTAGCGGAAGCAATTCGAATGAGAGGGGAAATGGGAATGGCTCGAATTGAACTAAAGGAAATGCAAAAATATAAAGATAAATGGATAGAACCTTGGTTAGGAACAACTTCCGTCGTATAACCTAAGGGTGTTTGATGAATCAAACGGCCAGCCAGGGTAGATGTTGGATAAATGTTTGAGTCCACGAATAGACCATGCAAATCCACGCACAACAAAGCAAGTCCATGCTTTAGCTATGCAAATCCATGCATAAACGAGGCAAATCCATGCACTCCATGCAAATCCATGCATGATCAATTACATAAAAGGTAATTAACGAGATAACACTCAATTCAATTCATCATAAGTTATTTTTCCAGATTACATAAGGATTACATTTATAAAGCTAGGTGAACTTGGTTGGTCTTTAAGCCAAATAGTCCAAGAGTCACGATACATGAACTTAGAATTTAATGAAACAAATCTATTTAACTGAAAATACATAATGGACTAAAATGAACTAGACCTAAATAAATGAACTAAACTTGATGTGAAATGGCAAAGTGCAACTAGGTACGTCCAAATGTCTTCAAATGCCAATCAATTTGTCATAAACTCAGAATAACGAATTGATCCTTGGTCTTTCTTGCTTGTCACATTCGGATTTGGAGAATATTTCGGAAGTGCCTACATTAAGAGAGGTTCACCAAAATTGAGAAATTCATTCAAGAAAGTGAAGGATCTTCAATCCAGCAAAGTCAAATTTTGGCAGCCTTAGCTAGTCAAGAAGCTAGGCAGAACAACTTAGAGCAATTCCTAAAGGGACAAGCTACTGCAATGCGCAATGTAGAAGTACAACTAGGAGAACTTGCAAAGGCAAATGCTACTAGAGCATCAGGCTCTCTTCCTAGTTCTACGGAGGAAAATCCTAGAGGTAATGTCAATGCTATCTTCTTGAGGAGTGACAAGGAATTGGCTCCCAAAGTTGTTAAAAACAAAGCTAAGGAAAATGAGAAGGAGATTCCCACCAAAGACAAGGAGGAAAAAGTTGTGGAGAAAGAAAAATCTCCACACATTGAAATAGACGTGGTAGAGGAAGAAGTTTATGTACCACCACCACCAATGATTCCTGTTCTTCTTTTTCCAAATAGGGTAAAGAAGAAGTCGGGGATGGATGCCAAATTTCTCCGATTCATGGAGAAAATGAAGAATGTGCAGATTAGTGTCTCTTTTCTTGAGATGCTAGACAAAGTGCCACACTACACTAAGTTTCTGAAGGAACTCGTCACAAAGAAGAGGAAGTGGGATGACGGAGAGATTATTGCCCTCACGGAAAATTGTAGCTCTTTACTCTCTAAAAATCATCTAACAAAACTTAAAGATCTTGGGAGTTTTACTATTCCCAGTTTCATTGGTGACATTGAGTTTCCTAGCTGTTTATGTGATTTAGGCGCAAGTATCAACTTGATGCCTTTATCTATATTTAGGGAACTTGGTTTATGTGAAGTTAAACCAACCACTACGCTTCTGCAGTTGGCAGACCAAACAATCAAGAAACCTTTCGGTGTAGTTGAGGATGTCCTGGTTAAGATTGACAAGTTCATCTTTCATGTTAACTTCGTAGTGCTTGATTTTCCATAGTACAAGAAATGTCCACTGATTTTAGGCAGACCCTTCCTCAACACAGCACATGCATTAGTAGACGTGCATAATGGTAGATTAGTCCTCAGAATTGGAGAGGATGAGGTTGAGTTTAAAATGAGCAATTTGAAGCGTCATCCTCAAGAGGAGGGGACGTGCATGAAAATTGATGTCATTGAAGATTGTGTCCTTGAGTTCTGTAAAGAGAACATCTCAAAAATCAAGGATACAGAGGAAATTCAGGTAGAAGATGAGGAAATTGACAAATTCAAAGAGGAGGAAGTTGACAAGAATGGTCTACTTGAGGAGTTGGAAATACATTTGAAATATCGAACTCCACCCTCAATAGTGAAAGCTCTGTCCTTGGAGTTGAAAGAGTTGCCCTCGCATCTAAGATATGCATTTCTTATTGATGGAGGGAGGTTACCGATCATAATTTCAAACAAGCTCTCCAAGGATGAAGAGAATAAAGTGCTCACAATAGTAAATAGATGGATAAAAGCCATTGCTTGGCAAATATCTGACATCAAGGGTATAAGCCCTAAAATTGTGATGCATCACATCCACATGGAGGAAGGAGCAAAGAAGATTAAATCCTAACATGAAGGAGGTTATGAAGAAGGAGGAGATCAAACTTCTAGAAGCCGAAATAATTTATCCGATCTCGGATAGCGAGTGGGTAAGCCCAATTCATTCTGTTCCGAAGAGAGGGGGAATGATAGTGATAATCAATAATGAGGGTGAGCTCATTCCAACACGAACTATTACTAGTTAGAGGGTGTGCGTTGATTATCGAAAATTAAATGATGCAACTAGGAAAGATCATTTTCCTCTTCCTTTCATTGATCAAATGTTAGAAAGGATAGCGGGGTATTCTTACTATTGCTTTTTGGATGGGTACTCAGGGTACAACCAGATTGCAATTTATCCCAGAGACCAAGAGAAGACATCATTTACCTGCCCTTTTAGTATTTTTGCATATCGCAGAATGCCTTTTTGGATTATGTTGTGCACCAGCAACATTTCAACGTTGCATGGAAACTATCTTTTGGGAAATGAATGAAAAAATCATGGAGGTTTTCATGGATGACTTCTCTATTTTTGGAAACTCATTTGATCACTGTTTGGACAACCTAGATAAGGTTTTGGAGAGATGCGAGGAAAAAAATCTTGTGCTCAACTGGGAGAAATTCCATTTCATGGTAGATGAGGGAATAGTTCTTGGACACAAGATATCTAAAATCGGAATGGAAGTTGATAGAGCCAAGACTGAGGCGATAGAGAAAATGGCAGCACCAACACCACAGTGATAGGAATTAGAGCCTTTCTGGGTCATGCTAGATTTCATCGAAGATTCATCAAGAATTTTTCTCTAATCGCAAAGCCTTTGACTAACTTGTTGATGAAGGACGTACCCTTCAATTTTGATGAGCAATGTTTGCAAGCATTCAATGCTCTCAAAAAGGCTCTTATCACTACTCCGGTAATTTTATAATCGGATTGGAAGCTTCCATTTGAATTGATGTGCGATGCGAGTGATCTTGCTCTAAGTTGCATTATAGGATAGAAAAAAGAGGGAAAGCTACATGTCATCTACTATGCAAGTAGAGTGTTGCTAGGGGCTCAACTCAATTATACGACCACAGAGAAAGAAATGCTTATAGTCGTATATGCATGTGACAAATTCAGGCCGTACTTGCTAGGGTCAAAAGTGATAGTGTATACTGACCATGCTGCTTTGAAGTACTTTTTCTCAAAGCAAGATGCAAGACCTCGCTTGATGCGGTGGATT
Source organism: Hypericum perforatum (assembly GCA_012979155.1). NCBI lineage: Eukaryota > Viridiplantae > Streptophyta > Magnoliopsida > Malpighiales > Hypericaceae > Hypericum > Hypericum perforatum. The sequence continues at coordinate 43,324 of SOPF01025670.1, forward strand.
TTGTTACTTCAGGAATTCAATTTGTCCATCAAAGACAAGAAAGGAGCGGAGAATGCTATAGTTGACCATCTTTCTTGTTTATAGAAAAGTGATGGTGTGGAAGTAAATGGAAAGATTCAGGAAGAATTTCCTGACGAAACTCTGATGACACTGAGTAAAGTGCACGAACCTTGGTATGCAGATTTTGCTAACTTTTTCGTTAGAGGTATCATCCCCAAAGACTTGAGTTATCCCCAAAGAAAGAAATTTCTTAGGGATGTTCGGATGTTTATTTGGGATGATCCATATCTATTTAAGAGATATAGTGATGGGGTGTTAAGGCGATGTATTGCAGAATGGGAAATAGCAAACATTTTAGAGCAATGCCATAACACTCCATACTCGGGTCATTATGGAGCGTCTAGGACTGCTTCAAGGGTTTTTAAGTGCAGATTTTATTGGCCTTATATTTTTAAGGATGCACGTACGTATGTTGAGCAATATGATCGCTGCCAGAGAATAGACAACATCTCCATGAGGAACGAGATGCCTTTATCAGGAATTTTGGAGATAGAGCTCTTTGATGTATGGGGTTTGGATTTTATGGGACCTTTTCCCATATCATATGGCAACAAGTATATCTTGGTTGGAGTAGACTAAATTTTAAAGTGTGTAGAAGCTTTAGCATCACAAACAAATGATGCAAGAGTGGTAATCTGCTTTCTAAAGAAATTCTTCTCATGTTTTGGAGTGCCGAGAGCAATTATCAGCGATGGAGGATCATACTTCTGTTACAAACCTTTTGAGGTTCTACTAAAAAGATATGGGATGATGCACAAGGTAGCAATACCTTATCATCCTCAAACGAGTAGACAAGTTGAGCTTACCAATCGGGAGCTCAAAAAGATGTAAGAAAAGATAGTCGAAACTGCAAGAAAGGATTAGTCGAACAAGCTTGATGATGCCTTATGGGCTTATCGTATAGCATTTCAAACTCTAATAGGAATGTCACCTTATCGACTCGTCTATGGCAAAGCTTTCCATCTTCCTATAGAACTTGAGCATCGTACATTCTGGGCCATCAAAGCTCTTAACTACGATTATAAAAAGGCAGGGGAACGAAGAATTCTCCAACTCTCAGAGTTGGATGAAATTCGGGACTTAGCATTCGAGAGCTCAAGACTCTACAAGGAAAAGACCAAAAAAAGACATGATGCCCACATTATCCAAAAAGATTTCAAAGAGGGCCAACATGTTCTTCTCTACAACTCCTGGCTGAGACTCTTCTGTGGGAAGCTCAAATCCAAGTGGAGCGGCCCTTACTTAATTATCAAGGTGTTACCTTTTGGGGCACTGGATTGGCAAGATAATATGGGAAAGGTCTTTAGAGTCAATGGACAATGATGCAAAATTTACATGGGAGAAAGTATCATTAACCGAGATGCGGAGATGCAATCGGTTAATGAACCATCCAATACTTGACCAAAAGGAACAAGAGTCAAGTTGACGACTCTAAATTAACATGTTTGTAAATAGGATTGACCTCTTTTACCTGCAGAGAATTAAGAATAGGATGTTTTGTTCAAAGTACTTTTGTTTGGTAAGTTTCTTAGTCAAGAAAAAGCTTCTGAAAGACATTTGCCTACTCATTCTTCACAAAGAGTATGAGACATTGCAAATTGAGCATCACAAGACACAATCCTCACAATTTGTGAATACTGTGGTACTATAGGGTTACTCGACTAGGCGTAGAGCCAAAAGAGTCGCAAGGAAAGGTACTAGTACATCATGGTACTCCAATTGTGAGTTGTGCATGTTACAAAGGGCAGAGTTGGATCTGTAAAATAAGTTTGTTCTCTTTTACCTATAGAGGATAAAAAACAGGATATTTTGTGATAAGTATATGTGTTTAGTTAGAGTCTTAGTCTCTAGGAAAATCCCGATTGATGTTTCCTTGATCATTCTGAAAACTACGAAAGAAACACTGAAAATTGAGCGACGAGATGAGAACTTTGTAAAGCATTCAAAAGGAACATCAACGAGTGCGTATAAGAGAAGGATGGCAAAATTTGGATTCTGCCACAAGTGTGGCAAGTTGGAACATAACGGCGATTGCAGTAAACACAGTACTATATCGGAAATCGAGCAAACAATCCTATTACATCAAGACCTCATTAGGCTTAGAGCTGAAAAGGTTGCGAGAAAAGGTAGTTCTTTTTTGTATGCAATTAAAGAACTGTGTGAGCTACGGATATCAAAGTTGCATCTTTGATGGTGATTGCATTAGACATAGCACTATACGCCAATCGAGCGATCATACTATTACGTTGTGACCCCATTAAGCTTAGTGATGAAAAGGTTGCAATAACTGACAGTCCATCAAAGATATGACCCATCAGAATGGGGCGTCTGGTTTTCAAGCTTTCCAGGAACGCAGCGTAAATAAAAGCAAAAAAAATCAAAAAAATAGAAAAACACAAAAAATTAGAATAAATTTCATTTTGTAGTGTGTTAGTTTGAGTGAGTTTTATTTTAGTGTGTTTATTTTAGGTTAGTTTCTTTAGTACATAAGTAGAGAAAGCCCTACTTAGTTTACTCCTCGAATCATTTAAGCAAGAAGACAATGGCATGTGTCATAAAGATCACATTCCCTGCCTCTCATATAATTTTTATTTTTGTGTGTTTGTTTTGGTTTAATATCTTTTATATATAAGTCTAGCAAGACAGGGCACACTCTATCCACATATGATGTTCACCATGTCATGACAATAAGCCCAGCTCAAAGAATAGAAGTGCATGGACAAATTTTGACCAGGGAGCTCCTTTTTCCTTTTTTCTTTTACTTTTTATTTTATTTCTTATTTAAGTTGTGTGCATATATGTGAAATAATATGTTTATTTAATTTTGCTTTTATATATATATGCTTGTGAATTAATATTTTTGTCTTATAAGTTTGTTTATTTATTTTGTTTATATGCATGAATTGAGATAGTTTATTCGTATCTTTGGTGATCCGGTACGGAAGTGTTCCAATTTGAGCTCTGCAGGGTTCGATCTCCTTGCTGCTTCTTACGTACTAGATCATCGAGATAAAACTATCTCAAATTTGTTTTCTTTTTTTAATTAGGTGTTTATTAGTATCTTAGACACCTTTGATGTACGTGTAAACGTACATATTTTTGGGCATATTTATCATATCATTCGATCATGTTTTTAGTCATTTTGTTTATGATTAGTGTAGCGTTAGTTGTGTTTTGATGTTTAGTCGAAAAATTCGGATCTTTGTTAGTGTTATTTATGTTTTGTAGGAATCGGAGCAGGCGACTAGTCGTTCGAGAAGGGAAGAAAAGCTGAAGAACGTGGTGTAGAGGTCGCTACACTTTGTAGTGCTCGCTGGTTTTGAGCGGCCAATTTTCCCTGATTTTCTGTAGCAGTCGCTACATATTGTAGCGGTCACTACACCCCCGATTTTCATCCTGTAGCAGTCGCTACAAAGTGTAGCAGTTGCTACACATGCTGCAGAAGTCAAGAAAAGCTACAAACCGAAAGCAAACCACTTGCAACCTCAATTTGATCAACTTGCAGCCGATTTTGTTGATCCAAAACAGCTCAATCCCCTCTGGCAAGCACATTGGAGTGGCTATAAATGGAGGAGGCAATCCAAGGGAGAAGGCATTGGAGTCCAAGGAGTAGAATAGGCAAAATTACATTTGTAGACTTCAATCTTAGCTTAGATTCATTTTTATTGCTTTTGTGAAGAACAAAGGTTGTATTCAACATCCAGATTCATTAATCAAAGAGGTACCTTTGTTCCATTTGCATTAGATTTCGTTTTTACATTTTGAAGTTCTTTATCTTTGCTTAAAGTGAATATGTGCATAAGTTGAGGAGTGACAACTTGATTTTAAGCATATTCATTTGTTCATGGTTGATTCTTCGATCATTAGTGACAGCTTGATTCGGGTCAATTCTTGTCTTTGTTATTCGATATTGTGAACAACTTGAGATTGATTGCAATATTCAAATCTATAGTTAGCATTTTCAACATCCATAATTTGATTCACTTAGCTTAAGATTTTGATTACATAATTCGGTACTTAGCAACTAATTCGATTTTTCCTTGTGGAGACGACTTGACTTATCACTTTACTACTTGATGCGATTGTGTACTCTTGCACGCATCATTTAGAACCATATTTGGACGCATCATGTTTTTGGCGCCGTTGCCAGGGAAAGATTTGAATTTGTTCTCCTTAATATTGGTTATAGTGTTCAAGATTTTGAGACTAAGCTTTGTGCACTACTTGCTTATCACTACGCTTGATCTTGTTTGTTAAGTGTAGTAATAGTACAAGAAGTGTATGCCAGTTACCCATCGAGACAACCAACCTCTCCAAGAGTACGATTGTGAGATTGAACACACTTTTCATCAAAGGAGGAACTAGCTCAGGAGAGCGATGGCTGATCGACAGGTAATTAATGCACCCGCGGCCATGAGGAACAAATCACATCCAAGGCTTATTGACCTCCGGTCAAGCATAGACTATCCGGCCGTGGAAGCAAATAATTTTGAGATAAAAAGCAACCTCCTCAACATGGTGCAACAAGAAAAATTTGGAGGATATCCGTCTGAAAACCCTGCTAAGCAAATTCAACGATTTGAAGACCATTGCTCAATGGTCAAGTATAATGGTGTCTTGCCAGATGCCATTAAACTTAGATTGTTCAAGTATAGTCTAAAAGATGACGCTAGAGAGTGGGTAGATTCATTTCCTACTAGCACTTTCACCACGTGGGAGGAGCTAGCTGACAAGTTTCTTGCAAAGTATTATCCTCCAGGTAAGACAACTCATCTCCGTAATAAAATTTCTCATTTTAAGCAATAGGGTAGCGAATCTCTGCACGAAGCTTGGTATCGCTTTAAGGGACTACATCGCGATTGCCCACACCATCAAATGCCAAATTGGATGCTTATCCAAACTTTCTACAATGGATGTGAACCGCAAATTCGAGTCAACTTAGATGCCGCTGTTGGAGGTAATTTGTCCGATAAGGAAGAAGCTGATGGTCTACAAATTATCGAAGCCATGGCCACCAACAACCATGAGTGGGGGGATCGAATCGAGAGGAGAAAAGTCACTAGTGTGCAAGATAGCGGTGAAGTAGCAGCACTAAAGGCACAAGTCGTAGCACTCACGCAAATGTTCCAAAGTTCCATGACATCACAAGCATCATCATTATCTCAGGTATGTGAAATTTGTACCGGACCACATGGTACAGATGCTTGCTCCTTAATTGCTGAACCTGTAAATTTTGTGGGAAATGCCAACCGGAATAATGATCCATATTCCAACACTTATAACCCTGATTGGAGAAACCATCCAAACTTTTCTTGGAAGAACAATGCAGGACAGCAGGTACCCCAACAGCCGAGACCACCTTTTGGAGGAGGGAATGTACAAGGTCCTCCACCTCAGCAATATCAGCCATATCAACAAAGATGGCAACCTCGACCACCACTACCACAAAATGCTTGAAGTGAGGACAAATTATAGAAGCAAGTGTTGAGTCATGAAGCAACAATCCAGAACTTGGAAGTTCAAATTAGTTAGCTCACATCACAACTAAATGCAAGATAGCCAGGCTCGCTTCCAAGCAACACCGAGCCACCGCCAAGCAACCAACAACAATGCAAGGCTATTACCACTAAAAGTGGCCTCAATTTAGGGAAGAATGTGGCGACTCTAGTAGCCAAGCCATCAACTAAGCCAGTAAGCAATGAGGAAGAAGAACTACGAGTAACTCCTACCATAGTAGCTAAGGAAAAACCCGTAGAGGAAGTTACCAAGTCAAAACCAGAAAGAGTGTATCTTCCACCACCATTTCCACAAAGGGTGAACAAGCAAGCTTCACATCCAAGCTACCAGAAGTTCCTAAAGCTTTTCAAGAATCTGCATATCAACATTCCACTCCTAGATGCATTTGAGCAAATTCCTACCTACCGAAAATGGATCAAAGAGTTCATTTCAAAGAAGAGGAACATTGATGATTTTGAAGTCATCCCATTGACGAGAGGTTGTAGTGCTATCCTGAGCCAGGAGCTACCTCAGAAAATGAAGGATCCCGGAAGTTTCACCATTCCATGCACCATTGGAGATCAAATCTTCAAGAAAGCACTTATTGATCTCGGTTCTAGTATTAACCTTATGCCTTTTTTAATTTTTAAGAGGCTTGGATTGGGAGACATGAAGGCAACATCGATAGTTCTCCAACTTGCAGATAGTTCGGTAACAAGACCAAAAAGGATAGTGGAGAATGTACTGGTAAAAGTTGACACTTTGATTTTCCCTGTAGACTTCATTGTGATGGAGATGGAGGAAGATCGTGATGTGCCACTTCTCCTTGGTCGACCATTCTTGGCCATTGGAAAGACAAGCATCGATGTGGAAAAAGGTGAACTCTGCTTTAAGGTATGTGATGATGAAGTGGTGTTTAATGTTTTTGAAGCTGCCAAGTAACTAGCGGTGGAAGATGATTGTTATCGGATCGATATGGTGGACGAACTTGTTGCTGAAAAAAAAGAAGATCAAGTAAAGGAGGATGCATACGACGATGATGAAAGTATGGAGGATTCTGGGGAAATGGTGTCATGGATTCACTCAGCAGAATTGTTGGAACTCGATGATACACCAAGGCCTAAGCTTCAGTCATCAATTATTGCACCACCAGATTTAGAGCTCAAGCCGCTTCCTGCTCATCTCAAGTATGCTTATTTGGACGATGCACACAAGCTGCCAATAATCATTTCCACCTCTTTGGATGAGAACCAAGAAAAATAGCTACTCAAGGTGATAGCTGAGCACAAGGAAGCCATCGGATGGACACTTGGGGACATCAAGGGAAACAGTCCCTCGTTATGCCAGCATAAGATCATCCTCGAAGATGACTTTAGTCCAACCGTGGAAGCTCAAAGAAGGCTTAATCCAAAGCTCAAGAAGGTGGTCAGGAAAGAAGTCATCAAGTGGCTCGACACCGGCACCATCTATCTCATCTTGGATTCAAAGTGGTTGAGTCCGACTCAATGTGTCCCAAAGAAAGAAGGTATCACGGTGGTCTCCAATGCGAACAATGAGCTTATCCCAACAAGAATGGTGGTAGGCCACAGAGTTTGTATCGACTTCCGGAAGCTCAATAAGGCCACTCGGAAGGACCACTTCCCGCTACCCTTCATTGATCAGATGTTGGACCGATTGGCAGGTCATGCTTTCTATTGTTTCCTGGATGGCTATTCTGGCTATCTTTAGATTGCCATTGCTCCAGAGGACTAGGAAAAGATGACATTCACCTGCCTCTACGGTACTTTTGCTTTCCGTAGAATGCCATTTGGATTATGTAACACACCTGTTACTTTTCAGCACTGCATGATGGCTATCTTCTCAGACATGGTGGAGCGCCAGATCGAGATCTCTATGGACGATTTCTCAGTGTTCGGAGATTCGTATGATGAATGCTTATTACATTTGGGGAAGGTGCTTGAACGTTGTAAAGAGACGCATCTGGTTCTTAACTGGGAAAAATGTCACTTTATAGTGATAGAAGGTATAGTCCTCGGTCACAAGGTCTTGAGCAAAGGACTAGAAGTTGATAAGGCCAAATTAGAGGTCATTGATAAGTTACCATCTCCGCTAACTGTCAAGGGGATACGAAGTTTTCTGGGCCACGCTGGATTCTATCGGTGTTTTATCAAGGATTTCTCAAAGATCACCAAGCCTCTCTGTAGATTGCTTGAGAAGGATGTGCCATTCCATTTTGACGAAGCATGCCACACAGCTTTTACAACACTGAAGAAGACACTAGTATCTACACCAGTGATCATATCTCCAGATTGGATGCTCCCGTTTGAGATCATGTGTGATGTAAGCAATTTTTCTGTTGGAGCTATCTTTAGGAAGAAGAAGTCCACAGGATTTCACGCCATTTATTACGCAAGTTGCACACTGGATGATGCTCAGATCAATTACACAACAACGGAGAAGGAGTTCCTTACTATGATTTTTTCTCTTGACAAGTTCTGAGCTTATTTGCTTGGGAGTAAGGTGACGGTTTACACGGATCATGCTGCCATCCGCTACCTCTTCAACAAAAAGGATGCAAAGCCAAGGCTCATCAGACGGATTCTCCTCCTACAAGAGTTTGACATAGAGATTCGTGATCGAAAAGATGCAGACAACCCAGTGACAGATCACCTTTCATGACTCGACAATCTAGTGGTAACATTTGCTTCTCCTATAAATGAATCTTTTCCTGATGAACAATTGTATGCATTAGATGTTATTTCTATCCCATGGTATGCTGATTTTGTTAATTATCTTGTGAGCAACATTTTGTCTTCTAACCTTCCTTCTGAAAAGAAGAAGAGATTTTTGTGAGATGTCATGAGCTACGTATGGGATGAACCATATTTGTTCAAGATAGGAAAAGATCAATTGCTACGGAGGTCTGTGCCACAAGAGGAGCAAGAGCTCATTCTTCACCATTGCCACAGTTCCCCCTATGGCAGTCATTTTGCAGGAGAGCGTACGGCATTCAAGGTACTACAAAGTGGTTTTTTCTGGCCAACGCTTTTTAAGGATGCTGCGGAATTTGTCAAAAGGTGTGATCATTGCCAACAAACAGGTAACATATCCCGTCATCATGAAATGCCGCAACAAGGAATCATGGAAGTAGAAATCTTTGATGTATGGGGTATTGAATTCATGGGACCATTCGTGCCATCCGATCGTAATTTATACATCCTTTTGGTAGTTGATTATGTTTCTAAGTGGATTGAGGCTGTGGCCCTCCCGACTAATGATGCTAAAGTGGTGACCAAGTTTTTGCAGAGAAATATTTTCTGCAGGTTCGGAACTCCGCGAGTGATCATAAGCGATGGTGGAAAACATTTCCGCAACAATTTACTTGCCAATGCATTGGCAAGGTATGGAGTCACACATAAAATTGTAACAGCATATCACCCTCAGACCAGTGGACAAGTTGAAGTGTCCAACCACGAGATTAAACAAATTCTGGAGGTTACAGTGAATCCTTCACGAAAGGATTGGTCTAGCAAGTTGGATGATGCACTATGGGCATACTGGATGGCATACAAAACTCCAATCGGAATGTTGCCATACCAGCTTGTCTATGGGAAAGCATGTCACCTTCTAGTGGAGTTGGAACATAAGGCATATTGGGCCTTACGATGTATCAACTTGGATCTTGAGAAGGCTAGTAAGAAAAGAATGTTACAACTCGAGGCCATGGATGAGTTCAGACTAGGAGCCTTCGAGAATGCACGACTTTACAAGGAACGGACCAAGAAGTTGCATGATAAGAAGATCCTTTGTCGTGAATTTTTGGTAGGTTAGCAGGTGTTATTATACAACTCACATTTGAAACTTTTTCTAGGAAAACTCAAGTCTCGATGGACCGGACCATACACAGTCATTGCCATTTCACCTCACGGAGCAATCCAGATTCAAAATCCGGATACAAATGAAGAATTTAAGGTAAACGGACAACGCTTGAAGGTCTACCTAGGTGACCATTTTGATCCAGATAAGTCTCGCACGGACCTAACAGACCCATCTCCGTGAAGAATTTACCATCGTCAAGCTAACGACGTTAACTTAGAACTACCTCTAATTTTTCTTATTTTTCTCTTATTTCATGTCACTTGTCCAAGTTCTCCCGAGTTTGTAGGTTTATAGGAAAATGTTTATAGTGTCACCCTCGCAAAAAGATTTTTGTGTTTTGTTTCATGATTTGTAGGATCAGGAGGATCAAAACAGGCCATTTTGGATAAAGAACAAAGGAAAAATGGGCTTGTAGCGACCGATATACTCTGTAGTGATCACTACAACCTCGGAATTCAAATTGTAGCAACCGCTAGAACTTGTAGCAATAGGTACAGCCTTGATTTTCAGCCTCTAGCAATCGCTATAGGTTGTAGCGGTCGCTACAACCCCGACTCAAACGCAATAAAACAGCCCCAAACACCCAATTTCCCATTCCAAACCATAAATCCCTAATTTCCCTCCTCCTCACAATTCCGACCCTCCTCTCCTCAGCCTCCAATCTGGCCCCTGACCACGCACCACCGCACCATGCCATCACCAACCTCTTGCACAAAGACCCACCTCTGACGATGCCTCCCAACATGCTCCACCACAAACCCAGGTTCGACTTCCTCTGCCCCAGCCACCAAGCGTGCCCAGAATTCGCCCCGAGCACCGTCTCCGCCTCGAGTCGACATGCATGCTCAATATGGTGCCCCTTTCTCTATCTTTTCCGAGGTAAAAGGGGCCAGGTACACTAGATACTCGTCTCTCCCTTTGTATCTTCAATCCAAGATTTGTTGGGATGATATGGAGTCATTAGGCATTGCGGATGATTTGCGTGCTAGTTTAGACATCCTAGGGTGGTGCTACTTTGCGGATAACTCTGTGCCTCAAAGAGATGATGTTAATTTAGAGTTTTACTGCACTTTGACCATACCACCGGATCGTCGCTCTTTTAGTGCTCGTGTTTTTGGTAGGGCATTCACTGTCTCAGAACACTTATTCTGAGAACTTTTTCACACAAGACAGGGTACAGGTATCATTGATTTTGCCACTGACGATGCCACTATGTGCATAGATAATGAATGGCGTGACCTCACTGGATTTTCGCCATTGAAATCCCAGTTATCTTCTGCGCTCCTTAAGGAGCCTCATATTAGTGTGCTACATCGGTTTATGTGTCCGGCATGGTTTGGTACTAGCGAGGATAACCGAGTCACCAAAGGCCAGCTATATGCTTTAGCATGCATGTGTCATAACCGCCCCTATAGCACCTTTGATTTGGTTGTTGATGTGCTGTGGCGGTTCTTAAGAACCAAGCGTCCTACTCATTTTTACCTTGGACATCTTATCACGATCTTTGCTAGGAACTTTTGTCCAGGTAGGTTTGAAGAGGTGGCGCCACGCCATTGTCTTTTGATTGATGGGTCCCGATTAGCCTAGTGGGGATTGGCTGACAAGGTTGAGCGGGATGGAGAATACACCTATAATTTCGCCAAGTGGAGCGAGCGCAAAGCTGTCAAGAAGAAATTGAGGGACGATAATGAAGTACCACCTCCGCAGCAGTAGCTTGAGCTTCAGGACCTGGCCAACTGATTCATAGAGCTAGAGATTCAGGTCCAGTAGCTTGTGACTACTCAGACCTCTCAGTACGAGGATATCCGCACACAACTGACTACAATGCGCAAGGAAAATGCTTCCACCAGTGATCAGGTTGTTTCTTTCTTTTCCTTGTTTTATTTTACTTTTATGTTGAGTCTTTGTGATTATTTGTGTTTGCCTTTCACACATTGAGGACAATGTGTCCACTAAGTGTGGGGGTGCAAGTCCTTGTGTCATGTGTATTTTGTGTGTTGATCTTGCTGTGCTTTGTGTTAATTTTGCTATGCCTCGTGTTGATCTTGCTGTGTCTTTTGTTTTTTGTTTATTTTCATTATTTGCATGTGATTGAGTCTGTTATATGTGTGATGTGTGTTTTTGATTGAAGTGTTAGAGTCTTGTACAAATGATGAAGAAAAACCGCTAAATTTGAAACTTTTAGTCACTAGACAAACCTTGAGTCATGCTAAGAATCACATTTGAGAGAATTGTGTAGGATTTCATAGTAACCTCACTCTTGATCGTTTAGGCTAGTAATTGAGTCACTAGGCTAGGCTGAGGAGTTGACAAAGAAAACTTTGTGAGAACTTGAGCCGAAGGAAGGATAACCATCCTATTTTGTTCATGAGGTGCCTATGTGTTTCAAGTAATGAGAGTGTTTGATGATTACTCATGCATTGGTTGATAAGAAAGATTATGTCGAGGGCATTTTTGACATGAACCTAGGAGCTTTAGAGCCAAAATCCTTACAAAATCCCTTGCTAACCCAACTTGAGCTTAAAGACTTATTCTTGAAATACTATATGTAAGCCACATTATAAGCCATATTGACCATTCCCTACCTTTGACTATCCGTCCGAGGATGCTTTAGGATTATATATTTTGGGAAAATGATGTAAGGGTACATATAGTAGTATAGTTGGGAGGGATAATTGATTGGGTTCATGGGTAGTTTAAGACCAAGGAAAAAATGTAAAATTATGACTTGTGAAAAAGAAAGAACCACCTTGTGCTTGTGAAAAGAAAAGAAAAGGAAAAATTGGAAAAATGAAAAGAAAAAAGTGGAAAGATGGAAAAGCAAGAAAAGAAAAATCAAAGGGAAAGTGAAAAGAAAAAAGAAAAAGTTAGCGTAAAAGTCAAGAAAAGTACAAGGTGGAAAATAAGCAAAGTCAGATTATTGGTCTTTAGGATTGGTTTACATCGGGATGAGTGTTTTAGATATAAGGTAAGATTTATAGAATAGCCAAGAGTTAGCACATTTTTGTATAGCCCCTCGGATTGGGTGGTTTAGCTACTTCCTATACATATTCCTCACCTTTACTCGAAGCCCTGTTACAACCGAGTAAAGTCCCTCCTATGACATGATTGATCTTGTTTGACTGTGTGTGAGTATGATGTGTAACATTTTTAAACCTTGAGCATGTAGGCAAGTGATAGGATAGATACCTACCATATATAAGTGAGCTTAAAATTTATGCTATCTTCTGAGTGGTCGACTCCTTGGTCTAGAATTCGTGATGATAAGACAAGGTTAAAAGATTGAGAGTGAGTTGTCTATGTGATTTATACTCATGATGCTTAGGTGTGTGACTTGTGTGATCTTGAGGTGAGTTGCATGACAATGGGTTGAAACTCTGTAGATCTTCTGATGCCTTTGCTTGAGGACAAGCAAAGAAGTAAGTGTAGGGGTGTGATGTACGTGTAAATGTACATGTTTTCGGGCATATTTATCATATCATTCGATCATGTTTTTAGTCATTTTGTTTATGATTAGTGTAGCGTTAGTTGTGTTTTGATGTTTAGTCGAGAATTTGGATCTTTGTCGGTGTTATTTATGTTTTGTAGGAATCGGAGCAGGCGACCAATTGTTTGAGAAGGGAAGAAAAGCTGAAGAACGTGGTGTAGCGGTTGCTACACTTTGTAGCGCTCGCTGGTTTCGAGCGGCCAATTTTCCCTGATTTTCTGTAGTAGTCGCTACATATTGTAGTGGTCGCTATACCCCCGATTTTCGTCCTGTAGCGGTCGCTACACATGCTGCAGAAGTCAAGAAAAGCTGCAAACCAAAAGCAAACCACTTGCAACCTTAATTTGATCAACTTGCAGCCGATTTTGTTGATCCAAGACAGCTCAATCCCCTCTGGCAAGCACATTGGAGTGGCTATAAATGGAGGAGGCAATCCAAGGGAGAAGGCATTGGAGTCCAAGGAGTAGAATAGGCAAAATCACATTTGTAGACTTCAATCTTAGCTTAGATTCATTTTTATTGCTTTTGTGAAGAACAAAGGTTGTATTCAACATCCAGATTCATTAATCAAAGAGGTACCTTTGTTCCATTTGCATTAGATTTTCTTTTTACATTTCGAAGTTCTTTATCTTTGCTTAAAGTGAATATGTGCATAAGTTGAGGAGTGACAACTTGATTTTAAGCATATTCATTTATTCATGGTTGATTCTTGGATCATTAGTGACAGCTTGATTCGGGTCAATTCTTGTCTTTGTTATTCGATATTGTGAACAACTTGAGATTGACAACCTTAGGTTCTTGCAATATTAAAATCCGTAGTTAGCATTTTCAACATCCATAATTTGATTCACTTAGCATAAGATTTTGATTACATAATTCGGTACTTAGCAACTAATTCGATTTTTTCCTATGGAGACAACTTGACTTATCACTTTACTACTTGATGCGATCATGTACTCTTGCACGCATCATTTAGAACCATATTTGGATGCATCAACCTTGAGGACAATGTGTCGTTCAAGTGTGGGGGAGGGTTCCCCACAGGAATCTTCCTTGTATATTATAATTTTAAGTTTGTTGTGTCTAGGTTTAGACTTGGTATAAATTTTTCAAAATTTGACCCCTTCAAAAATTGTCAACTTGTGTTTAAAGACTTATCACCTTATAAGTTAGGAATTTAACTCGAACACAAAGCTTAGGAATATGAAGAAACCTCACATATAGTTATTTAGATAAAATCCTATGATTTCCAATTGCTTAACCAATTTGAGCCTAGCCTTTTCTTGATTATAGACTAGGTAACCAACTTTTAACCTAAATTACCGTTCTTCCTTAACTTTGACCATCATATCCAAGGATCATAGGAGGAGTTATACGGGTGTAGTTGGTAGCTTTATGAAAATGGTTTAAGTTGTGGATATTATAGGAATTTGAGTGGCCAAGTGTAGAAGCCGAGTTTTTGCCTAGACATGCTAAGTTATTTAGTTTGTTTATTTTTAAGTAAAAAAAGGGTGTTGTAAATATTGTGTTAAAAAAATGAAAAAGAAAACAAAACAAAAGGAAAAAAAAACAAAGAAAAAGTGCAAAAAAAGAAAGTCGTGAATAAAGCATGTACTCTAGGAAAGACTGTGCTTCAAAGTCATAGAGTGTCGGGAAAGTGGGTGAGAGTTTTATTATGTTGAGTGAGGGTGTCTAGATTAGACAAGTGATAGTTACTTTTATAACGTCCTCGGATTGGGTGGTTTAACCACTATCTAAATTTTTACCTCACCTTTACCTAAGCCCCATTACAACCCGATATGAAGACCCCCCGATCATTAACAACCGTACGATCAAAGATATCGCTAAGTAGGATGTAGGATGCTTAGAAAAATATTGGCTAAGTATGCGAGTGATAGGAAGTTGCCTACTTATACATGAGTGAGTTAAACTTTCTAATCATTGAGAGATTAACATTCTAGTGTCTTTTACATAGTGTTAATATTAGTTTAAACAACTAAGTGTAGAAGAGTCTAACTATTTGTTCGTTTTGTGATTAAGTTAATGAACTATCTATGTGGGGAGAGTCTTTTGACTTGAGTTGATGTTTTTGAGGGGAGTCATTTTACGAAGACTTTATGCCATGTCTTTTCCTTTTTGTATATTTTTATTTTATATGTTTATGTGTTTCCGCATTTGAGTTTTGCTTGGGGACAAGCAAATATTCAAGTGTGGGGGTGTGATGAGTGTCCAAAATACTCATCACTTATGTACATTTTAGTATAAGTTTAGTGTTGTTATTATTGTTTTAAGTGTGTTTTCTTGCCTTATTCTTACTTTTGCACATTTTGTTCTTTTGTCTTGATCTTTCATTTTTCTTGTGTTTTCTTTATGTTTAGGAGCTTCATGGACAATGATTTAACGATGCACGATCAAGATTACAAGGTTGCGAGAAAAATGGCATTGACAAACCAAATGCACCAATTATTTCCGAGGATAACCATGTAGTTCGCCGGGCTAGACCTCTTGTACGAGAAAATTCATAACTTCTCCATACAAAGTCGGATTGAGGCGTCGTAAGTGGCCTTGGAAACAAGACATCCGTTTCTACATTATATCTAAAGGGCGTCTGCTAAATCGTCGTCTAAAATGGGCAACCGCTTGATCCAATGTCATGGGCTGATTCTGTCCGAGTGGGCCAAACTTGATGGTTTATTTGGACCAACTTTGGGCTTCTTACCCAAATCCGTGGCTGCCATTTTGTGAGGATAAGACTCAATTTGGCTGTGACTTGAAGGGAACAAGGATGGCTACACTTCTTTTAACTCTTGCTTATTAAGTCTTATTATTATATTAGTTAAGAAAGACAAAAGGTGGCAGCCAAGGCAAGGGACACTCACGTACCAAAATAAGGGAAAAGAAAGAAAAAAAATGAGAGGGAGAGAAGTGTGGCCGTGAGCAAAAGGAGAAGGAAAAGAAGGAGAGAAAGGAAGAGAAAAAGTCTAAGGTAAACACCAAGTCTTGTGCTTGGATTTGTAACACTTTCTAACTCTTTACTTCTTTACTTTTCTTATGCTTAATTTGTAAAAAATATGTATGTTAATGTTTGTAATGTAATATATATGTTTGTGTTCATGTTTCTTTCAATTATGTGTGAGTAGTTACTTATTGGTGTGATGCCTTGAAAACTTAAGTTTTCTAATGGTTTAAAATGGGTAAAAATGATAAGGATCATGTATATGTTAAAGGACTTAATGCCTAGTCTAATTTGATCACCTAGAACTTTGAAAATAATCAAGTCTTGAGACCGAAAGGAGAAAGACTTGATCGAACGTTTAACATGTTGATCTGTTGCCTCATGAGATGAGAATTTCACTTGGTGATTGGTTATAGGGTGAAGTATATAGTTGGTGTTTAGTTAGATTTATGTGACTCGTGGGGGCGAAAGCACATCGAGTTCATATAAGTTTAGCTAAAGATCAATTTAGACTAATCTAGCATGAAAGTGTAGATTAGTTGCCTTGAAACACCTGGATCGTGTCACGAACTTAAAAACCCAACAAACCATTTAGTTTACTTAAGTAATCTATGGTATCACGCCACTTGTTTTAAGTTGATATATATCTTGTGTTCTTGTGTTTTCTTGTTATCTTGCATGATTTAAGTTGGTTGTATTTTCATTTTAAGCATGTTAGTTTGTTAAGCCACCTAAACCAAACCAAAGAAACCAAAGCCATAAAATTGCTAAATTTAAGTGAGTAAGCCGAGTAAGGGGCAACCTCATTCCTCGTGGGATTGACAACCCTACTTCATAATCTATATTGCATCGGAGGCATGTCTAAACTTGTCCTCTCATCAGATGTCAACCCTGTCAACTCCACCTAAGGGTCGAGACTATCAATCTTTTCCTCCTAAAACTCACTTATTAAAGCTCTATCTTTTGGCTAGCTACATAATATCCTTTACAATTAAGTCCATCATATAATATAGACCCTAGTCATTAGGCTTTTCTATGCTTCTCTCATGGCTTCGTCCATTGGGTCATGCTACAAACAATTGGTAAAGACTCTAGGTTATTGTTAGTGCTATTCACTGATAAATTTTAACAGAGATTCATTTTGCAACACATTACACTAATAAAATGATACACAATTAAAATAGTAAACGCATTTTCCAATCAAGTTTTGGTAAGCACTAAGGCACTTGACAAAAAAAATGACTCACATATTATCATTTAATTAAAACAATATTGCATGAGGGTTGAAAGAGGTATTTACAGCCTCTTCAATCTTCAAATTAGGTAAAAATTTCAAAAATTTTCCTAAAAATATCTATTTCTTCTAGAAAACAATCTTGCAAAAATACCATTTGGTGTAAGGTGGACCAACCAACTACTAAGTTAGTGATTTTGTTTTTAGGCAATGTCTAAATTGTGCAGTCTTCAATCAGTTGCTTGGGCATCATTTAGTAGCGATTCTGTTGTTTAATAGATTTTCAATGGGTGGAATTTAGTTTTGGTTATCTATTTCTTTATATAACTCTTCCAATGCTCGCTTCTTCTCACATATTCCTCGTGTTCCTGTAAAATTCTCCAACAAAAAACACAAAGACAAAATGGTGAAATGACTCTAGATAACAGAATAGCATAGAATGACTTAAAAGACTTAAAATGGGTCTAAATGATCCTAAAAAAATGTGATAAAGTGAGTGTCTTTTGTGCTCATCAATGAATTTAGTTGTTAGATAAAAAATGTCTATTTTGAGTCAATAGATAAGTAACATGGTTATGTGAGTCATTGTAACTACTTGATTTATGATTATAACAAAGGCAAGGTCAAATTAAAATTCGCCGAGATCAAGGAAGAGGGATGCTTAAGAAATTTATCTAGTAAGCAAGTCCAATCGCTTAGCATGTAATTAAAAAGGGCATTTTAGAAAACACATTATTATAAAGAGAATAAGGTTAATGTTAAACCATGACGAGTGAGATTAGGCAAAGCTGTTCTGGTCACTTGCTAGTTTCATACTATATGTAAGATAGTGATTGTATGTGTAAAAAAATGATAAATATGAATAAACTACACTAATATAAAACAACTTATGTTACCAAAAGTAGTAGTAGTAGTAGTAGGCTAGGCAACCATACGAACACAGCCCTCCTAACTATGTCTCACTTGGGCGTGATGCTTCATAGTCAAGTCGATCACAAAGGCTACTCGGTTAATATGAACCAAGTCACTAAAATGTCCACATTATGTAATAATTTCATTCATAGGTTTTTGAATTTGTAAGCCCTCTACCACATTATAACTATAAGTGTTGCTAGCTAAGTTGTTTTATGATTAAGTTATAGACGTACAAAGTTTATGCATTTCGGCTTTAGCGTTGGTTGGTCCACTAGGCAAGTACTTTCATGAGGGTGGTTGTTGTTACAAGTTTAGTATCATGTGTGAGCATGTTAGAGTGTTCTAAGACCTTTAGACAAGCCTTCACTTTGGTCACTTAGTTCATTTTAAATTTTTGTCAAACTAGCCTTGGGTAAGTGGACAAATTTGAGCTGCTTGGGAATAATGGCCATAATTTTCTCATTTCTGATCCAAATTGGACAACTGAACATATTTTAGAAAGCTAAGACATAGACCTACAACTTGGGAGACAAAAGTTTATTCTGATTGGTAGTGGAAGAAGGTCAAAACTTAGCTTCAATTTGCTAGATTGTGACTGGATGAGGAATAGGCTGTGGTAACCTCAAGAGTGGTCGGTCGATTGTGTATTGTGCTACGTACTTGGGGGATGAGTTTTAGAAGTGTGTTTAAGTATCCTTGGGTTCACTTAGCGTGTTGGTTCAAGTTCGATCAAGTTGTCGCAATGAATTTCAGAAGTTCGTAGATGTAGTTGGTCATTTCTCGGGCAGATTGACCTTTGCTCACTTAAATGGCCATAACTTCTTCATTATTGCTCCAAAAATTTCAAGTGAGTACAATTTAAAAACTAGACACAATATTCTACAACTTGGCTAGTCAGAAGTGAAGCGAAATGGGCGTAAAATTGGCTGGAAGTTGCTACTCTGTGATTGGACCAAAGAATTACTTTGACCAATCAAAAATTACCTAAGTTAAAAGCCTTCTAAGTCGGTTAAAAAGGGCTGGGGGTGACTTATCTGCTTACCTTACAGACTTATGAAGGAGTTAGAAGTGGCTGGAAGTTTAGTTTGTGACCTACAAAACGAAACAAAGCAGATAAGAGAGAAGGTGGAGGAAAGAGGAAGAAGCAGACAGGTGAAAAAGTAACGACTCAGTAAGTAACCTTCCTCTTCGAATCAGACCTTGAATTTTTACCAAAATATAGTACACATCCAGACCTTTCTAACGGTATATCCCACTTGTGTTTTGGATTATGGAGTCAATGGGAAATCGGTTTTGAAGACAGAGCACGTTTTTGGGGTGGTCAGTGAACGACGTGAAGAAGATCAGCCTTGTAAGTGGTCTTAACTTCGATTTGGTCTTGGATGCTTTGAAAACGTTTGTTGTACACCTCATGAGGTTTATGGAAATGTATTTTATGAGTGTATTGGTTGAAGGGTTTGGTCTGTACGCTCCGTTGAAGTTCGGACAGTGTTGCTGAGTTCTTGGTTGAGTGAGTTGAGTGAGATAAGTTTGGTGAATTGAGTCCTTGTGTAAATGAGGTTAATTGAAGGGTCTGAGGTTATGAGAATATACAGGGGATGCCATGTAAAGTGTTGTTTGAAGTAGATGTGATCTAATTTTGAGATATATATGCTAATTGTTGAAGATGAAGTGGTTGTGCTTCTCTTGTGCTTGGGTTGAGTTTGGATATTCAAAACAGATTGTTGTATGCACATGTGAGCATAAATGACTTGGGTACAGCATGTGTGTAGGTTGATACTTGGTTGGGAACAAAGAATTTAAAGGGTTTGGTCTTTTGGTTGTGTTTGGTTGGTTTTGCATTGACAAGTGCGATGAATGTGCTAAGGTTGCCATTTTGAAGCATTGGAGGTAACTTGGTGTTGGAAACCAAGGGCTAACCTCATTACGTGATTTTATGATATGATACAGATTTTGGACATTGAGAAGCTTCATGTAGAAGGACATATCGGATTTGGGGAAATCTACGCTTTAAGCGCTATTTGTCTGAGTAAGAGGATAGCACATGATAAATTTGGTTTTGTTTGATATGTGTTTGTTTCAGAGCTTGATTGTGTGCGTCACATGCATATGGTTTAGTCCATGATATGGTTGAACATATTGGTGATTGTGTTGTGAGGCATGTGATGTTTGTGAACAGCCTCAAGCTGATTTGATATGTGTGGCATGTCCATGTGTGATGGATGTAATTCTAGACCGTTGGGTCATCTGTTCTGTTAAGATATGTGTTTTGCGAGAGAAATGAATAGGCTTTCCTGCACTAAACGGGGATGTTAGTCTATGAGCTCATAGTTTTGGGGGTATCGCTAGTGCACATTTGTAAGCTTTGGCCAGTTTACATTTGTACACTAGTTTCTGTTATTTATGATCGGAGATCTGTTTGGCCATTTGGATATCCCTAGCAGTCAGAGGAAGAGGCAACACAAAACCTATTCATAGCTCTCTATGTCACGACCCGAAATTGGAAGTGACAATGCCCGAAGTGTAACTATCTCGTTTGGTCTCAAATTTTATTACGAAATAAGTCCAACACCTGAACTATATAGAATATCCATAAAACAATAGTACGAAATCAACATACTACTTTAATCCAGCAAAAATTCCAAGAAGCAACTTTTATTATAAATAGAAACAATAACGTGCATGCAGCTGAACCCCATTCTACTCCCGATCTCGTACCTTCCTCGTACAATCTGAGTCACATACAAAACTAAGGTGAGTCAAAACAACTCAGCAAGTGGAAGACAGACAATCACATAACTTATCAGTCAGATCTCCCCTAACCAACTATCTGGCCAATTAACACGAATAGGACTCCGGAGCCTAAAATAACATATCCATGACAAGATTCTCGGGAGGCCCAAAAGATATCCTTCCGTTCCCACTTCGAGGGCCCATAAGATAGAAGGATATTCCTCCACGAGCCCAAAAAATTTCCACACTCTCTGTCCATTCGATTACACGCACCTAGGGTTACCCGGTATCCCCTTTGAAGCAGTACGTATAAACTACAGAGCCCTTAAAGGTATGGAAATAATCTTGCATGTCCAAAATCCAATCTCATAACTCTGTGTTCATATTCATTTCCTACATGCCGTAATTCAAAATCCATATAACCAATTCAATTTCATAACTCTTGTTCATATCCATTCGTGACATACCGTAATTCCAGATCCATATAACCATAGCAATCAATATAAGGGCATAGCAATTGACAATTTAATTAGCCCGCATAATATCTAATTTGTTATTCATCATACCGAACTGAATATTCAATCACAAGTATCACGTAATATACATTTAGCAGAATCGACGAGTTCATCCATTATTATAATATAACAACTGAGAACAGATCTATATACTCTATCGAAACACATGCTATTATTATAATCAAGAATTCACCCAATTTAATCAAAACTTCACATGTAATTCTCATTGAAGCAATAAATAACCAAATCGCAGGAATCGTAATTGTGACGAAACCAAGCAGCGATTCCAAACAGTTGATAAAAATAAAAGCATTATTATGTTCCAGGCAACACATTCTCATGGCCGCTCACAGATCAGTTTAAAATTATTACTATATTCAATCGATTCAATCCAAGAACAATCGCACACCCTACCTATTGACAACTAGTTAAATATATTCTTTACCGTACACCGCCAAATCAATTGAATAAAAATAATCAGGAACTTAGAGTAATTTTGTATGTGCTCAGATCAAAGACGAATTCCACTTACCTGATTCAATCCCTAATTCAAAACTCTAGACTTCACGATCACGCACCCGATGGATCCTTGCCAATTTCTTCAATTCTTACAGTCTCGCTCTCTAATCCCTGTAATCCTTCTGACGCTTTGCTTCTTTCTGTGACACCCTCTCTGATCTGACTGTCTCTTTCCCCTTCAAGCAGTAAGAGTTTTCTCAGAGATAAGGGTGGCCTCCCTTGTTTAAGGTGAAAGACAGACTAAAAACCCTAATTGGGGTGTTGGTGGAAAACTTCCATATGATCCCCGAATTATTTAATACATGCTTATAACTACTCAAAGATTATTTTATTTTATAGCTTTAACTTCTAATTCTTACACTCTATGTCTGTGTGTATGATGTGCGTGTTAATATTTGTGTTTGGTAATAGCATTTGATGATTACGCATTTTGATTTGAGTGAAGTCGAGCATGGTTGAGTTTTGTTGCATGCATATATCAGCCATAACTAATATATTATGTTCTATTCCCTTGCTAAGTGCCTTCGGACACTTACCCCTTACAAATAATCTATTTCAGGTTCTTAGAGACCTTAGTTCGTTGAGTTTTTAGAGTCCGTGGATCAGGCCCCACTTCTTTGTTCGAGGGCTGCTTTTTTTTTGGAGGTCTCCGGATCATGTTTTGATCTCCTTCTGTATAGTTGCTCCATAGTATTAAAACTTTTGGAGATGTTTGTTGGTTTTGATTAGTTTTGTATTATGTTCTTTTGGTTTTGGTTTGTAAATTGTCTTTGGCCTATTCTATTTTGGTTTGAATTTGGCTTCCGCATTTGATGAGATCTTTGAGATGATTTGAGGCTTGCTAGGCCTGCATATTTGTTGTTGATATGTTGCATAGTCTAGCGCCGGTCACCGACCTCAGTTTGGGTCGTGACAGAGTTGGTATCAGAGCTAAACCTTGGTTGTCTTATTTGATGTCTGATAGGAATACTACGGAGCATAGGATTCATCGTGTCTTGTCTTTCTTTGTCTAAGCCTATTTGTGGTCTTCTCAAAGTGTGACTTACTCTTATAGGGAAGTTATACCTCAGAGACATAAGAGTATTGATGCTATTGTTAGGGAGCAAGGTGAAGGCTCCAAGCGGCCTAGAGAAGAGGCTACACCAGTTGAGCATACCACTGCTACTACAGCCGCTACTACTATGACTGCCATGCCAACTGAGACAAGTCAACCAGTGGCTGGTACTTCTTCTGGGCATAGAAAGCGGAGTGGTGATGCAGTTGATAGGGTGATGGTGGTGATGGAGAAGTTTATTGCCACGTAGCAGAGTCAAGTGGATAAGAAGGCTGCTATGACACCTCGAGATGATTCCTTGGCTGAGTTTTTGAGGTTGGAGCCACCTACATTTTCTGGAGTACGTGATGATCCTCAGATGTTTATTGATGAGATAGAAAAGAGGTGGAAGATTCTGAATTGTGACAGCAAGAGGATTGTGGAACTTGCTACTTTCAAGTTGATAGATGAGGCGGGAGTGTGGTTCCAGACTGTGGAATCAACTGGATGGACTTGGAAGGAGTTCAGTGACTCTTTATTGGATCGCTTCCTACCTGAGAGTATGAGAGATGCTCGTGCCTTTGAGTTTGAGAGACTAGTGAAGACTCCGGAGATGACTGTTACGGAGTATGACCAGAAGTTTTGCCATTTGTCTCGCTATGCAAAGCACTTGGTGCCTGATGAAGATAAGAAGGTGAAGAGATTTATTCGAGGACTGGATGATTCGATGTTCAAAGTGATGTACCCGTGTGGATTTCAGTCCTATTCAGCAGTAGTGGATTGCGCCAGGACCTTGGAGATGCATGATAATGAAAGAATTGCAAGGCACAAGCAAGCTAAGGTCCAGAGGTTTGATCGGCCACCGCAGTACAGTTCGAACCAGAGTTTCGGATAGCAGCAACAATAGAGGCCAAGTTTTTAGCCTAACTTTCCGAGGGCTAGAGGCTCTTATGGAGGATCTTGGAGAGGTAGTAGTCCTCGTGTTTCACAGGGTGGTCGTGGCCAATCTGGTGGTCGAGGTCAATCTGGTGGTTCGTGTGCCAGTTGTGGGAAGCAACACCCAGGGAGACCGTGTTTCAAGCAGACGGGTGCTTGTTTTGGATGCGGAAGGTTCGGACATCAGATTAAAGACTGTCATATGGCTAAGGCGAGACAGCAGGCACAGCTTACGAGCTTATCTGTTCGACCTCGAGAGCATGATTAGAGTCCATCTAGCCAGAGCTATTAGGGGGAGGACTCGAGTGCAAGGGGCAAGGAGCCAATGGAGCGTGATAGTGGGGGTCCGACTCGAGTATATGCTTTGACGAAGAAAGATGCTACGGCATCTAACACAGTGGTCTCAGGTATACTTCCTATAGGATCATCACACGCTCGAGTCTTGTTTGATTCGGGGTCGACACATTCATTCTTGTCACCCCAATTTGCTGAGTTTTCTGCTAGTCCACTAGTGTCATTAGGGGAGCCTTTAGAGGTGTGTACCCCTTCTGGTCATATCATTCATGTGCATTTAGTTCATAAATCATGTGTGATAGTCGTAGATGGCCACGAGATGTTGGTTGATCTACATGTGTTAGACATGGATGATTTTGACGTTATTTTGGGGATGGACTGGCTATCATCGTATCATGCTACGGTGGATTGTTTTGAGAAGATTGTGAGGTTTAGGCCTGAGGGTGAACCAGAATTTGTACTTCGGGGTGATGGGATGGTTCCACCGAGGCTTATTTCATGTTTGAAGGCTTCGAGATTATTGAGAAGAGGTTGTGAGAGTTATTTGGCAGTGGTTAAAGAAGTGAATGCGGATTCTGATCAGATTATTATTGAGAACATTCCTGTTGTGAAAGAGTTTCTAGATGTCTTTCCGGATGAATTGCCAGGTTTACCACCTGAGAGGGAAATAGAGTTTTGTATTGAGTTGATGCCAGGGACACAACCAATTTCGATACCGCCATATCGGATGGCGCTTGCTGAATTGAAAGAGTTGAAGGTACAATTACAGGAATTATTGGATAAAGGATACATACGACCTAGTGTTTCTCTGTGGGGTGCTCCAGTGTTGTTTGTTCGAAAGAAGGATGGGAGTTTAAGGTTATGTATCGACTATCGCAAGTTGAATAAGGTGACTATTCATAACCAGTATCCTCTTCCACGCATTGATGATCTGTTTGATCAGTTGAGAGATGCTAAGTGGTTTTCAAAGATTGACTTGAGATTGGGATATCATCAGTTGAGAATTCGGAAGGAGGATGTGACCAAGACAGCTTTGAGAACTAGATATGGACATTATGAGTTCTTAGTCATGCCATTCGGTCTCACTAATGCGCCAGCATATTTTATGGGTTTGATGAATCGGGTGTTCAAGCCATTTCTGGATCAGTTTGTAGTTATGTTTATCGATGACATTTTGATCTACTC
The DNA here is from genome assembly GCA_012979155.1 of Hypericum perforatum. Taxonomy (NCBI): domain Eukaryota; kingdom Viridiplantae; phylum Streptophyta; class Magnoliopsida; order Malpighiales; family Hypericaceae; genus Hypericum; species Hypericum perforatum. Next base: position 68,566 of record SOPF01025670.1, read on the forward strand.
ACAGACTAAGGAAGAACATGAGAAGCATCTGTGGTTAGTTTTGAAGACTCTACTTGATAATCAGTTATATGCTAAGTTGTCAAAGTGCGAGTTTTGGTTGTAGAGTGTGGCATTCCTAGGACATGTGGTATCCAAGGATGGAGTGTCAGTTGATCCGACGAAAATTGAAGCTGTTGTGAATTAGCCAACACCTACTAGTGTCACAGAGATACGTAGTTTTCTTGGGTTGG
>SOPF01025671.1:0-21015 GCA_012979155.1 Hypericum perforatum
GACAATTAATTCTAATTTCTTGTCAATAATTTTTTTTGAAAAATTAAATTAGAATAGTTTCTTTATGTGGTTATTTAACTGTGGAGTTTGTTAGTATATCACGAATTTGATGATGTCCGTTCCGTAGATTTTAAAATTATCGAAGGTCACATAAAATTAGGAAAAACTTTATTTTTTTTTAATTTCTAACTAAAAAAAGAATAGAAAAGCTCTTCCTTATGCTCGATCCAATTAATTAAATTAAATAATCCTACTAAAAATCAAACTCGTAAGTCGTAATAATAATTAAAAAATCTAAAGTTACGCATTATCTTCACCATTCTCTCACACGTAAAAAATTCATCCTAGAATTAAAAAATTCATCGTACAATTTGAAATTGCCGGTAACTTGAGATCTTCGTTCCTGCATTATTTATCACCTTTCATAAAAGAAAAACCCAAAACTCAATTTTTTTAATAGATCTTTCAACATCCATGAAGTCATTTCACATAGAAAAATTTAAACAAATACAAAATTGTCAATTCCATAAAAATCAATATGCTAAATATACTCAATCTCATCAAATATGGGGTACAAAAACATTCACTATTTCAGAATTCTCAACATATTTTTCAAGTCTAGAGTTACCGATAAAAAGCATATTTTATACCACTTAGCAATTTAAAAAATCGGAAAATTACTATTAGACCATAATATTTGGTATATTTATGTATCGGCCCATCTTTTAAAAATTTATTAAAAAACTTTATAGTATGATAACATTATACTTTATGGCTTCTCATGCGAGATTCAAAATATTTTTTTGGCGAAGTCCTTAAAATGACAAAAATATCTTTTTTTTTCTTCTTCCTTCAACTTTCAATCTAAAAAACTCAAACTAAAAAAATACAAACCTTCAAAACAAATTGGTAAAAAATTTCCTAGCTCAACCCACTCTCAAATAACCAATTGACACTCCAAATCAAAGAATCTGAAAATCTGCTTATAATTGGTGACCCTCCAGGACCAAGCAAACAACGACATCTTGGACAAAGTGGGTCGAGCTTGGTCTAACTCCCTCCTCTCGACCCCTCACGATCACCTCAACTACCTCGCCTTCAACATCCTTGTCCTAGCTAAATTGTTTCGTTCAAGGACTACCTTGACCTTAACCCCCAATTGTTTCGCCCTAACCACAAGATCCGAGTGCTGTGTGGCCCTACCATTCAACATTCGGGTAGGTAGCAAACAAGTTTAGAAGCCATTTCCTAAATCCTAATAAAAGGAAAGCGAAAGGAACTGATAAAAAGGTTATTCAAAGGGGTCACCAATGACGAGGAAGGTGACGTCAGAATGGAGGGAGAGGGAGAGGAAGGAATTCAGTGATGGGCTTACAAAGAGGCACTCGAGGGTTTTGAGGCTAGAGGAGTTGCTCATGTGGGATTTGATTAGGGATTTGGTGTCCTGTGGGTTTTGATTAGGGATTCGGTGTCTTGTGGGTTTTGATTAGGGATTTGTTGTTTGTTACTTCTATCGATGATCCACGTCGATGAGGACGAAAAAGAATTTTTCGGAGAAGATGAAGGAAGAAGAAGGATTCTATTATTTGGATCGGTTGGGTTCAAGATGATTTGGTTTGATTTATTTGAATTTGGGTTAGTTTTTTTAAAAGAATGGTATAATGGTTATACAAAAATTTATGTTGATTTCTAAGGAATAAAAAGTTTGATTATTTTGTATAATAGGGATTCAAAGAGTAGTTTTTAAATAATAAAGACAAAATTGGTTATAGGGGCCTTGGCCTGTTTTCTCCTAGATTTTAATATTACTTAAGGCAATATAGAATTAGGAAAAACTTCTAATTTTTTTATATCAAATTTCTAACTAACAAAAGTATAGAAAAGCTTCTACTTATGAAGAATCAAAAGAAACTTGCCAAAAATAAAACTCTTAATAATACTTAGAAAACTTGGCAAAGTAAGAATAAGTATTAACTTTATTTTTTCCATTAAAAGCTCTGTGTATGGTTATTATATTTATCTTAAATAGCCCCTTCTCTAGGTAATTCTTTCCTATAAATTGACCAGCTTTGATTAGTACAAACTGATCAGCCTAAAATATAAGTTTAAGACTGGCTTTACATAATAGCAACCTAGAAACTAAGTCCGGGATATACATCACATCCTTACAGGTCAGCTCCTTGCCTAAGGTCAGTTTTAGGATCACCTTAGCCAAACAGATGATCTTGGAAGTTAAGGAGTTTCCCATGAACATCTTCCAATGGGTGATCAGAATACAAGTCAAGAACATCTCCTATCTGAGCAGATATGGTTGGTTGCCCCTATGTCTATGACCACTTTCTTGGATTGTCTACCAGGTTAGCTTTGAACACTACATCTTACAGATCTATCTTGGATGAGTGTTTAGCCAGTTTAGCCTTTCCTTGATCATCATTCTTTAGTAGGCAATAATCCTTAACCATGTGACTAGGTTTGTTGTAGTTGTAGTAATTGCCCTTGATTTTCTTGTTCTTTTTCTTCTTGGGCTCTTGCTTCTCCTTCTTATCTCCAGACTTCTTCCTCTTCTCGCCACATTTTTCTTATTGAGGTACACTATGGTCTCAGAGTTGGTCTTGCATTCCTTAACTTTGGATTTTGGGCTATCTTCCTTGATTCTAAGTCTCATGATCAGGTCTTTTAAGTCTATGTCCTTCCTTTTATACTTGAAGTAGTTCTTGAAGTTTTTATAGAGTAGCGGTATCTTCCTTGTATCCCTTCAGCGTATATCTCGTGAAGGATCAAGTACAACTCTTTTACTTGGTCGATGATCTTCTTAGAGTAAACCATTTTGAAGTTGAGAAATCATCTGACGATGAATTTCTTTGTCCCAACATCTTATATTTTGTAGTTCTTCCTTAGTGAACTCCACAGATCTTTAGCAGTCTTGGCTATCGCATAGATGTTGTACAGAGTATCATCTAGTCCATTTAGGATATAGTTTTAGCATAGGAAGTCAATATGACTGTATGAATCAAGAGCATTGATCTTCTGTTGATCCGTCTCGTCTTTTGCTACCTTAGGTGCATCTTATTTAACAAATTAAATCAGGTTCAGAGTCATTAGGTAAAATAACATCTTCTGTTACCATCTCTTGAGCTCTATACCATTGAACTTTGCTGGTCCTTTGGCATGGATAATTCTCGGGACTGTTGGTACTAGTAGAAAGCCCGTTGATGCCATCTTTAAATGCACAAATCTCATCTTATGATTGTTGGTCATCAAGGGTTGTGCACTTGATTAGGATCTATCTCATCCTCCAGTTTGCACTTCTTCTTGAGTCAACTCCATAACTCCTTAGCAACTTTGGCTACTGCATAGACATTGTAGAGAGCATCATCTAGTCCGTTCAGGACATAGTTTGGGCATATGAAATCATTGTGACTCTATGCATTGAGAGTATTGATCTTCTATTGATCTGTCTCATCCTCTTTTACTGTAGGTTCATCTTTCTTGAGGAATCGAACCAGGTTCAAAGTTGTTAGGTAAAACAACATCTTCTGTTACCACATCTTGAACTCAGTACTATTGAACTTTGCTTGTATTTTAGTGTGGATAGTTCCCATGCCATTGGTACTAGTAGAGAGCCTATTGATGCCATCTTCAAATGCATGAATCTCGTCTTATGATTGTTGATCTTCGAGGTTTGTGCACTTGATTAGGATCTATCTCAATCAAAGCAAGTGTTAGACACTTTTTCCGTAAGACAAGATTGTCCCATATATTTAGTGCATATGGACTATGACAATTATCTCCAATATACAACGACTATTGAGCATTTTTAAGAACATTGTATGATATTTCTCAAAATTTTGGGCAAACCCGTATATACTTAAAATTTTCGAATTCGGATGAATTTTAACTGAAGAAAGGAGGGAGAGCAGATAACAGTGCTAGAATGCAAGTTGCTGGAATGATTTCAAATGAGAGGAGGAAAGCCTATTTATAGATGAGAAGGAAGTCACGATGCCAAGGAGTGCTTATCACGAGAAGCTGGCGCACACCATGCCTCTATGGCGTACGCCAAGTATCCATTACTCAGACGACCATTTACTCAGACGACCAGATGCACTCGAAGAGGGAAAACGCAAAGACCTAGCGCACGCCAGACTAGACGGACAGAAGAAAATTAATGATGAGTGTTGGACAAACAAATGGCAAGACTTGACAAGGGCAGTTTAGAGCTTTTTGAAGGAAAGGGGGACAACGGCTGACTCTTTTTAGATATTTTTAGGTTAGATATTTTAGTAGATAAGTTAGATTAGATATTTAGTTTACTATTCTATTAGTTGCTTAGTATCAAACTTGTCAACGCGGTTGACGCGGCATGACGTGGCTACCCTAAATATGACGCGGCATGTGGCGCGGGAGCGGAGTGGGCACTTTTTCATGACGCGGACACTAATAAAATTGTTCAGAAATAGAAATACATACTAAAGTCAATATAACAAGTCCAAATATCATGAAGATCAAAGTCTTGCAAATGTAAATAAATTCAAAGAAACAAACACAAAGAGCTAAACATCATAAAAATTAATGTCTTCATCATCACTTCCTCCACGTCTAGACACGTCATCATTATTATCATCATCGTCATCATTATCATCATCATCATGAAGATCATTTTCAAGATCTTCAAAAACTCTTGGCAATGTAGATGGAGGAGGAGGTGGTAGTGGCATTGGTGTAGGTGCAGGTGTAGGTGCGGCTACCTTCTGCAATGCTACTTGACTCCTAGTGTTGAATACAGGCTCAGCAATACCAGATGCATGTTCAACATCTAACCAAGATAGATCATCATCTTCATAAACCAAATCAGGATCACCTTCACAAATTTCATCTCCCACTAACCATTCGCTACTAGGATCTATATCATCCAATTCAATAGAATCAATATTTTCTTCACAATCATGGCGTTCTTTCAAAGTTTGGTTATACTTGATGAAAACCAAGTCTTGCAACATCTGGTGTTCCAGCCTATTTCTTTTCTTGTAGTGAATCTGTAATATCAAAACATGTTAGTTTACATATAAAAATCTGAATTTAAACTAAAATACTTAATATTAGTACTTACATGATCAAAAGTACTCCAATTATGCTCACATCCAGATGAACTACAAGTCAAACCCAATATCTTAATGGCAAAGAGTTGCAAATTTAGAGTTTCTGATCCATACCTCTTCCACCACTCAACTGCAAAAAGTTATAAAATTTTTAGTTTCTTACTAAAAGTAATACAATATAGTTAAATATATTTTACTTACCAGGAGATGTGTTGTTTCTTTGTCTTTTCGCTGACTCTATTCCAAATAAGCCTGCAGCCCTCTTATATTTTATCAACTCCCTATGGATGGCATCAACAACTTCATTACTCATAGAAAGCTTCTCGATGCAATCATAGAGCCCATTCAATAACAAACTGTCATTCTCAATTGTAGGATCACTGTAGAAGTGTGTTGGATTTAGATAATGCCCCCCGGCACTGTGCAATGGATGATGAAGTTGATCCTCCCATCGTTTATCAATGATTGCAAGTATCTCTTTGTACCTACTTTCATTGTCCTTGAAGCCTTTTTTTATAAACTCCTTTGCATTCTTCATTGCCTTGTAGATGTAACCCATTGGAGGTTGTTTCTCGTTATCAACAAGCCTGAGTACTTTCACAAGAGGCCCCATAGCCCTAAGAGTGTAAATGATATCCTCCCAAAAAGCAGTTCCAATAACAATGCTTGTTGTATTCTTTCCTTTAGTATCCTTACTAGCCTTCAAAGATCCCCATTCGTCAGAAGTAAACATCTTACGAATCTTTCCTTTTACCTCGTGCAATCTGTACAAAGTAAGGTATGTCGTAGCAAACCTTGTGACTCCAACTCTCACCAACTCACCTCCTGTCATCTGTCTCATCAAGTTCAAAACCAAAGTATGGTTATAAATGAAGCTCACCAGACTAATTCCTTGTTGTATAACTTTTTTAACTCTAGGAATCTTTCCAATGTCTTCTAGCATCAAATCAAGGCAATGTGCCGCACATGGAGTCCAAAACAATCTTGGTCTTTTAGCTACTAGCAATTTACCTATAAAAGTATAAACCAAATGTCAAACAACAAATAAATTAAACAAGATATGTACAAATAAATAATTAACACTTAAGACTTACCAGCTAAGACATAATTACTTCCATTGTCGGTGACTAGCTGCACAACTTTACTTTCTCCAATCTCTTTAACAAACTTGTCCAATAACCCAAAAAGTGCTTCTCCGGATTTTACAATGTCAGTGGCATCAATACTTCTCATGAACATTGTTCCCGATGGAGAATTGACCAGAAAATTAATCAAAGTTCTGCTCCTTGTGTCTGTCCAACCATCGGACATAATGGAACAACCATACTGTGCCTGCTCCTCTTTGTTAGACTTCAATAGCTCATTGGTGTATTCGAACTCCTTCTTCAACATTGGAACTCTCAATTCATGATAGCTAGGAGGCTTTAAATTCGGACCAAAATGCCCAATTGCATTAACCATATTTTTGAAGGCTTGCGATTTGGCAACATTAAAAGCAATTCCATGCCTATAAAAAAATTGAGCAATATGTTGACAAGCCATCTCTCTTGCTTCCTTAGAATAAGCATCCTTCATGCTTGTTTGCTTTTCTTTTCCAATAGTCTTTTCTGACTTTTTATAAAACATTGCATCCAATGGGCCTTTCATAGTCTTCTTGCCAGTTGATAAAGTAGCCTCTTCAGCAGGCCTTTTTCCACGTTGGAGTCAAGAGATATCTTGCAGTTCAATTACTTCATCATCTTCAAGCTCCCTACCAGCCATACTTTGCTTTATTGCTAATCTATTTTCTTCATGCTCTTTCAAAGCCAATTTAACATCCTCTGGTGTAAGGGAGCAACTGGCAACATTTCCTTTTATCCCCATTTGATGTTGCCTGGCCCTAGAAATTCCTCCTGTTGTTTCCTTCTTGCAAAAGTCACATGTAACTTTCTTCTTATTGGTCCTTTCCCTTAAACTATTATATCGCCAACCTATATCAAGATCATTTGGTTTGAATAGCGTAGAAGAAGAGGAACTCGATGATGGCTGAGAATTAGGAGTCGTCATAGCTGTTAAAAATTAAAATAAACAATCAGTTCACTGTAATCACGTCCATCTAAGTTTAAACAAAAAAACATCATCCATCCATAGTTCCATAAGCAATATTTAATCGCAAGCCCAATTTAAATAATTCCGTAAACATTCTGTCATCCACAAAGCAATATTTAAAAAATGCTCAACTTCTACAGGCTTCTATCATGTAATCGCATGTTCTACACGTGTTAATAAAATCTCAAGTTTTTTCACAAGCAAATAAAACCATAAACATCCATTTTTGTTGGACATGAACGAGTATATAAATCCTAGTTCGTTTCTTATAAAACCATAAACATCCATTTCTGATGTACGATACTTCCAATTCTTATAAAAATCATAGTTGTTACCAAATACAAATAGAACTATGAACAACGAGGCTCCCTGCTCCTCCTCAGCCGTGGCTCCGAGCTCCCTGCTCCTCTTCTCAGCCGCGGGCCGCGGTCTTCTTCTCCGGCGAGGCCGAGACGAACTCTTCTTCCTCTTCTCCGACGGCTTTAGGAACTCTTTCTTGTTCTTCCTCTTCTCCGTGAGTAAAATCCCTAATCCAGAGAAAAAGAGGAGTGAAATTGGGCTCTATTATATCAAATTACGGCATTGGGCTTTCGTTTTCCTTTCAAAAAATAATTGGGCTTTCCGTAATTACAAATTTACCCTTGAAATAAATGAAAAAATGAGGGCAAAGTTGTGATTTTACTCACTTCCAGCTATATCGGCCGCTCCAGGCCGCATCGGCCCGCTTCGTGCCGCCTCTGAATGCGGGTGACGCGGCCGCTTTTCACTTTTGCTCCACTCCAACGTGGCACGGCACGGACACCTTATTTTTGACGCAGGGCGGCGCGATCGCGACTGACGCAAACGCGATCGACAACTATGCTTAGTATATATGCTAGTTTTGCTTTGTAAACTAAGAGAGAGAAGAACTTTGGACAAAAACATATAAGTAATAGTTGGTTTTTGGTAGAAGAACATGGACTTGAAGAGGGAGAGCTTGGAGTCTTGATAAGTCTCCCTCCCTTTTATTCTTTGTCTTTAATTAATGCTTTGTGTTTATATAAATATGTGTGAGTAGTTGTTTGAGATTTGTGCCTTAATGCCTTTGATGTAGCCACTGATGAGAGTTGTGTATGTTCATGTATGTGTTTTTATCGACGTGCTTGATCTTATTGCTTAGTCTTGCTTGATCACCAAGCCTTAGTAGCTAGTCAAAACTTGAGATCGAAAGGAGATAGAATTAATGGATAGGTTGATTTGATGATTAGTACTCTTGCTAGGAGAAAAATCTCCTTGGTAACCTACTAATTGTTCTTTGAGTGGAGCTTATAGTTGGTATTTAATTTAGTTTAGTTGGTGGGGTCGAAAAAACATATCTAACCTTCTAAGCTTGGTTAAATAACAATTTAGACTCATCTTGCATGAAAGTGTGATTGAGGTTGCCTTTGATTCACTCGAACCATATCACATACGCTCAAACCTCTCTTTTATGGTTATGTTGCTGGTTTAAGGTACTTAGTTCGCTTTTAGCTTTTTAGTTGTTGATAATCTGTTTTGTTTTATAAAATATCTATGTGCTTGTTCTTATGCTCTTGATGCTTGATGTTTAAGACTTTAGATCACTTAAGTTCAACTACAAACTTCATAATATGATCCTAGTAAGTATGTAAACCTTAGAGTAGGCCTAACACCTCAATCTCTGTAGATCGACAACCCTACTTACTCTTATTGCAATTCACTGCAACTCTGCTATTAAACTGGCGCACGCCACCCTAGTTGACACATGCCAGGTTTGTTAGTTCGTGAGCTTTTGGTCACGCCAGAAAATTCTTGGCGTGTGCCAGAGCTTAGGGCTGGTCTAGGGGTGGCGCACACCACCCATTTCTGGCGTACGCCAGGAAGGACTTATAAACGAATCACGTCAATTGGCGCCGTTGCTAGGGATTGAGAATTTAGACTCTCAATCTGGTTTACGAACTTGGATCAATATATATTAGTATATTTTTATTTTTATTTTTATTTTTAGTTATTTTTCATTTACTTCTTGACCAAGTAACTTGTCTTGCTTGACAAGTTACATGCATGCCATTAACCCATTCAACCAATATTTCTCCATTGGAGATTGAAGAAGAAATAACATAGTTAGAAAGATCATTGCGTAAGGAGAGACGAGAAAAAGAAAGAATGGACCAAAGGCAAGAGGGTCAAAGGGCTAGAGTACATACCCCTAGACATTCTCTAATGGACCATAGGAGACCGACATACGAAGGAGCAAAAATTGGAATCCAACGCCTAGTTGTTGAAGCTAATCACTTCGAAATTAAGCTGGCCGTGATTCATATGCTTCAAGTTTTGGGTCAGTTCTATGGTTTACCTAATGAAAATCCTAATAAATATTTTGGGAACTTTATAGAATTAGCTGATAATTTTAAGTATCTTGGAGCATCTGATGATGCTGTAAAGATTAGAATGTTTCCTTATAGATTAAGGGATAAGGCTAAGCTATGGTATAAACAACTTAAGGGTACTCCAATAACCACGTGGGAGCAATTGGCGAATGCTTTCTTTGACAAATATTTCCCCTACTCAAAGACTAACAAGCTTGTTAAGGAGATCACAAACTTTGAACAATATGAAGGAGAGTCTTTGAGTGAAACTTGGGAGAGATTTAAGGAATTGCAACGAAAATGCCCGCACCATGGTTTGTCTGAGGAGTCTCTTCTTAAGATTTTTTATTTTAGCCTATCGCCAACAACTATAGGAAACATTGATTTAGCGTCCAATGGAAATTTCCTGAGAAAGGGAAAGGATGAAGCCCACCATATTCTGGAAGAGCTGGCAGCGACCAACAGGATAATCACAAATGAGAGAAAAAGACAACCCGTTAGAGAGTTAAGGGAGGTAACTGAGTGAAGTGAGAGAAGAGGAATGATAGACTTAGATGCTTCCTCATCTTTTCAAGCGCAACTTGACTTGATGGCAAAGCAGTTGCGTGATTTGACCCTAAACAAAGTTGATGCTATTGCTTTACAACAGCATTGCAAAGCCTGTGGCAACTCTGGTCATGAAATTAGTCAATATGCAATGATTAACCAACCTTTAGAACATGTCAACTTTGTTAGTGGTCAAGGACAAGGAGGAAACCGAATAGGTAATAACCCTTATTCCTCAACTTACAATCTTGGTTGGAGAAACCACCCTAACTTCTCATGGAAAGATAAGAACAACGAAGATAGTATGGCAATTATTCCTGATAAAAGAATGTCACTACGTGTCTCGCAACAAGGACCACCACCTGGTTTTCAACCACGAAGGTTTTTAGGAGAAAGAATGATAGCACTTGAGGAAAGATTTGACAAGGTTGAGAAGTTCATCCAACAAACGGGAGACTCATCCAATAATCAAAGTTAAATCTTGAAGGCATTAGTGGCTCAGGAAGCAAGGCAGAATAACTTAGAACAGTTTCTTAAAGGGCAAGCTACTGCCATGTGTAACATGGAAGTACAATTTGGGAAAATTGCAAAGACTAATGCACATAGAGCATCTGGCTCTCTCCCAAGTTCTACTGAAGTAAATCCTCAAGGCCATCACCTTAAGAAGTGGCAAAGAGTTAGCTTCTCAAAAAGTCAAAGAGAAGTCTAAGGAGAGTGTTGTGGAAAGTCTAAACAAGAATACAGAGGAAGAAGTTCTGAAGGAAAAGGTCCTGCAAGAAGAAGTTATGGAGGAAGAAGAAGTTTACGTACCACCATCACCAATGGTCCCCATTCTGCCTTATCCTCAGAGGGTTAAGCAAAAGTCAGGAATGGATGAAAAATTCCTCCATTTCATGGAGAAAATGAAGAATGTTCAGATTAGCGTCTCTTTTCTAGAGATGCTAGATCAAGTACCACACTATGCCAATTTTTTAAAGGAACTCGTCACTAAGAAGAGGAAATGGGAAGATGAAGAGACGATTACCCTTACAGCTAGTTGTAGCTCTCTAATCTCAAAGAATCTTCTGATGAAGTTAAAAGATCTAGGGAGTTTTACAATTCCCTATTTCATTAGTGAAACCGAGTTTCCTAAATATCTTTGTGATTTAGGCGCAAGTATCAACTTGATGCCTTTGTCTACATTTCAAAAACTAAGTTTGTGTGAAGTTAAACCAACTTCTATGCTTCTCCAGTTGGCAAACCAAACAATTAAGAAACCATTCAGTGTGGCTGATGATGTCCTGGTTAAGATTGACAAGTTCATCTTTCCAGTTGACTTTGTGGTTCTGGATTTCTCTGAGGACAAGAACTGTCTACTGATTTATGACAGACCATTTCTCAACACTGCACATGCATTGGTGGATATGCATAATGGTAACTTGGTGCTAAGAATTGGAGACGAGAAGGTTGAGTTTAGCATGACAAGTGTTATATGCCATCCTCTTGATGAAGGGATGTGCATGAAAATTGATGTTGTAGATGAGTGTATCCTTGAGTTCTGCAAGGAGAACATCTCTAGAATTGAGGATAAAGAACTAGAGAAAGAAGAGGAGAATATTGTGGAAGAAGTTAAAGAGGAAATTGACAAGAAAGGTCTACTTAAGGAGCTCAAAATTCACTTGAAATATCGTACTCCACCCTCCATTGTAAAAGCTCCTTCCTTAGAACTGAAAGAGCTACCCTCGCATCTGAGATATACTTTCTTAATAGATGGAGGGAGATTACCGATTATTATATCGAATAAGCTCACTAAGGAAGAAGAAGAGAAAGTTCTCATAGTTGTGAACAAATGGATTAAAGCCATTGCTTGGCAAATATCCGATATCAAGGGTATAAGCCCAGAAATTATAATGTACCATATTCACATAGAGGATGGAGCGAGGTCAAGAGTAGACTGACAAAGGAGACTTAATCATAATGTAAAGGAGGTTGTTAAGAAGGAACTGATTAAACTCCTTGAAGCCAGAATCATTTATCCAATTTCGAATAGCAAATGGGTGAGCCCTAGGAGTGAGCAAAAAACCGCGGAAACCGCACACCGCACCACCCCGCACCGCCCCACACCGCACATTTAACAAACCGCGCGGTTTCGGAGGAAAAAACGCATCACACCGCACCACACCGCATAAAGCGGTGCGGTGTGCGGTTTTTCGCCCCACACCGCGCGAAAAACCGCCCCGCCCCGCACCATATATATGTATTTTTTTTTGAAATGTATATATATGTATATATGCGTATATACATATTTTATATAATATATCTTTGAAAAGTTACTCTTCATGACCATATTTCTTATTGGCCACCTATTTTTTGCAATTTTTATAATTTTTTGCAATTTTTTTCGAATTTAATTCAAATTTATATATTATTTTTATCAATTTGGGCCCGTTAAAATGGGCTGGGCCCAAACCGCATGCCACACCGCACCCCACACCGCACCACCCCGACACCGCACAAGCCGCACTGCGCGGTTTTTCGCAAAAACCGCAAACCGCGCGGTTTAATTTTTTCCTAAAAAAAAGTTGCGGTGTGGTGTCGGTTTTCGCCCAAACCGCACCACACCGCACCAAACTCACCCCTAGTGAGCCCTATACATTGTGTTCCCAAGAAAAGGGGAATGACAGTTGTAATCGACGAGAAAGGGGAGCTCATTCTAACAAGAATTGTGACCGACTGGAGAGTATGCATTGATTATCAAAAATTAAATGACACCACACGCAAAGATCATTTCCCACTTCCATTTATTAATCAAATGTTGGAGAGGATAGCAGAGGATTCTTATTATTACTTTTTGGATGGTTACTCTGGTTACAACCAAATTGCAATATACCCCAAAAATCAAGAGAAGACATCTTTCACATGTCCCTTTGGTATTTTTGCATATTACAGAATGCCTTTTGAATTAAGTTGTGCCCGAGCAATATTTCAACGTTGCATGGAGTCTATCTTTTGGGAGATGAATGAGAAGATTATGGAAATCTTCATGGATGACTTCTCTATTTTCGGAGACTCATTTGATCATTATCTTGACAACCTAGACAAAGTATTGAAGAGATGTGAGGAAAAGAACCTTGTGCTCAATTGGGAAAAGTACCATTTTATGGTAGACGAAGGAATAGTCCTAGGGCACAAAATTTCTAGAACTGGTATGGAAGTAGATAGAGCAAAAACTGAAGCGATAGAGAAAATGGATGCACCAACCACTATTAAAGGAGTTAGAGCATTTCTAGGTCATGTAAGATTTTACAAAAGATTCATCAAGAACTTCTCTCTAATCGCAAAGCCTCTAACAAATTTAATGGTTAAGGATGTATCCTTTAACTTCGATGAGCACTTCCTTAAGGCATTTGATGCTCTAAAGAAAGCTCTTATCACAGCTCCAATGATTTCATCACCGGACTGGAAACTTCCTTTTGAAATGATGTGTGACGCGAGTGATCTAGCTTTGGGTTGTGTGCTTGGACAAAAGAAAAAGGGAAAGCTCCAGTCATCTACTATGCTAGTAGAGTATTGGCAGGAGCTCAACTCAATTATCAACCACAGAGAAAGAGATGCTTGCGGTTGTTTATGCATGTGACAAATTCAGATCGTACTTCCTTGGTTTGAAAGTTATAATCTATACTGACCATGCAGCTTTGAGATATCTTTTCTCAAAGCAAGATGCGAAACCTCGCTTGATGCGCTGAATTTTGTTATTACAAGAATTTGACTTATCCATTAAGGACAAGAAAGGAGAGGAAAACGTTGTCGCTGATCATCTATCAAGACTAGAGAAGAGCGACGATATGGAGATTGAAGAGAATATACAAGAAGAGTTTTCGAATGAAACTCTTATGATAATGAGTAGAGTAGAAGCTCCCTGGTATGCAGATTGTGCTAACTTTTTAGTTGGAGGTATTATTCTGGCAGATCTGAGTTATCCCCAGAGAAAGGAATTTCTTCGAGATATTCGAATGTATGTTTGGGACGATCCTTACCTTTTCAAGAGGTGTAGTGACGGGGTTCTTTGATGTTGCATTGCTAGTTGGGAAGTAGCAAATATTTTAGAGCAATGCCATAACACTCCTTACTCATGTTATTATGGAGCTTCAAGAACTGCATCTCAAGTCTTCAAATGCGGTTTTTATTGGCCTTTCATCTTGAAGGATGCACATAGTTATGTTGAGCAGTGTGACCGCTGCCAAAGAACAAGAAATATATCAAAAAGGAATAAGATGCCATTATCTGGAATTTTAGAGATTGAGCTCTTTGACGTTTGGGGATTGGACTTCATGGGTCCTTTCCCAACATCATATGGTAACAAATATATCTTGGTAGGAGTAAACTACGTTTCAAAGTGGGTAGAAGCTTTGGCGTCACCAACAAATGATGCTAGAGTAGTTATCCGATTTTTGAAGAAGCTCTTTTTGAGATTTGGGGTGCCACGAGCAATAATCAGCGATGGTGGGTCACATTTCTGCAACAAACAATTTGAAGTCCTACTTAAGAGATATAGGGTGACGCACAAGGTGGCAACACCTTATCATCCCTAAAGTAGCAGACAAGTTGAGCTATCAAACCGAGAGCTCAAGAAAATCTTGGAAAAAATGGTCGGAACAGCAAGGAAGGATTGGTCGAACAAGCTCGATGATGCCTTATGGGCTTATCACACAACATTTAGGACACCTATATGAATGTCGCCGTATAGGCTTGTTTATGGCAAATCATGCCATCTTCTAGTAGAACTTGAGCATCGTGCATTTTGGGCTATTAAAACCCTTAATTACGATTATAAAAAGGCCGGAGAATGCAGAATCCTACAACTTGAAGAGTAGGATGAAATGCGGGACTTGGCATTCGAAAGCTCAAGGCTTTATAAGGAAAAGACCAAAAGAAGACATGATGCCTTTATCATCAAGAAAGATTTTAAGGAGGGGCAGCATGTTCTTCTCTATAACTCACGAATAAGACTCTTCCCGGGGAAGCTCAAATCCAAATAGAGTAGCCCGTACCTAATTCTTAAGATGTTTCCTTTTGGAGCACTTGATTTGAAAAATAGCGATGGGATAATGTTTCGAGTCAATGGCCAACGATGCAAAATTTACATTGGAGGGGGCGATATTAATCGAGATGCGAAGGTGCAATCGATTAATATGCCATCTAGTGCTTGACCTTTTGAAACAAAGTAATGCTCTTTTACCTGCAGAGAATAAAGAACATGATGTTTTGCTCTAAGTATATTCTTCTAGTTAGTATCTTAGTTACTAGGAAGATCCCGATTGACATTTGTCTCATCATTCTCTGTCAAGCACAAGAGACCTTGAGAATTGAGAGACGTGTAGAAATCCGAAATGCAGTTACAAGGATTGCACAACGATGAAGAATTATGCATTTTTACCCTTTTGTGTCCAAGGTGCAGAAAATTAGTGCACGACAGAGGCTGTAGCAAGAATAGCACTAACTCACAAAATGAGCATACCATGCTACTATGTTGCGATCCTATTAGGCTTAAAGCCGAAAAGGTTGCACGAAGAGGTAGTTCATCATGGTATGCCATTCATGAGTTGTGTGAATTGCGAACGTCCAAGTTGCACCTTTGATCCATACAGATGGGGCGTCTAGTTTTCAAGCTTTCCAGGAATGCAGTGTACATCAAAACCAAAAAAATTAGATTAGAAGTCTTTTTCTTATATTTATTATATTAGTTTTAGGGTTTATATCCTTGGTGTTAAGTTTTTGATAAGTGTACATATGGCGCATGCCATAACTTGTGAACATGGAGGTTTTGGCGCACGCTAGAAATACTGGCGCATACTAGAGTTGTGCGAAAGGAGGAAGCTGGCGCATGCCAACGGACTTGGCGTGTGCCAAGTTTGGGTAGAATTGACTATAAAGCTCTCGGGCAGCTGGGTTTCTTTATAAACTTTCAAATTCCAAAAATTCCCGCCTTCCGAAACTTCCAAATTTCACGAGCCCAACACTCCCAAGCCATTCACCAACACTTCCCAAGATCCGAAATGAAGTTTGCAATGGCAGATGCTATAGGATCTAGCCGAATTCTACACGGAGATAGGAGGAAGTGCCAAAGAAACCCTTTGCTTTCTTCACCAGGTTCTCCACCCCCAGACATCTGCGAACGCTACAATGCTCCCTTCACAATCTTTAACGATTGGGAGGGAGAGAGGTATCAAAAATTTTCTCGCCTTAGTGCCCTTAGTCACTTTATGATTTTTTTTGATTGGGAAGATATGCAGAAACTAGGGGTAGATAGACAACTGAGGTCAGCTTTTAGGAAACTAGGATGGAGGTATTTTGAGAACAGAGAGATTATGGCTAGGCAAGAATTAGTGTTAGAGTTCTATTGCACATTGCAGGTTGCGGCTAACAGACAATCATTTACTACACGTGTATTTGACACTGATTTTAGAATGGATGAGGATGAGTTCAACGACCTTTTCAACCTTAAGGCTGGACCAGGTACATTAGACTTCTCTCCCACTAGTCAAGCCCATCGGGCATAGCACGAGATCATAGGATTCGAGAGATACGAGTCGGGGAGGGCGCCTAATGTGCTGATTAGAGAACCATATTCAAGCATCCTCCATCACTTTATGACTCTGACCATTAGTGGTCAATGGGTAGAGTCTATTAATCTTCCGATCTCAGCTGTATGCCATAGATTACCTATGCCATGATGTTCCCTTTAGCACCTTTGCTATGATCATCAACTGCTTTGCTAGATCCATTAGCGATAGGGAACCTAGGTATTTATACTTAGGTCATATTATTTCTCGCATTGCACGTCATCATTTTTCAAGGTAGTTTGCAGATTTCCGTGGAATGATTTTGGAGCTAGTGTCGCTCAGCATCGAGAAGCTCCACATGAGCAAGCTGATCAAGAAGACGATGATCGATGGAGAGGAAGTCGTCGAGTAAAAGCCTTGGGAGGAGAGGCAGGCAGTACAAATACGCCTTTGGGCACCAGGTAGGGTGCCAGCACAGAGAGAGGAGCAGCAGGCCCAAGCCATCAGTACAAGGCCTAGCATGATGATGTAGGACTGAGTCATCGGGCGCCTGACTCTCAGGTAGATATGGACTTTTTATGTGACCAGTTGGCTACGATATAGGTGCAGCTACATGGTCACAGAGAGCAGCTTCATGGATACGGCGTACAACTGCAGGATTACACAGTTATTAACGCAACTGGATGGGACTACCAATATGACTACAATGCTCACATGGAGGCCAAGCTTAGAGCTCAAAGAGAGGAGCAGAGGGCGTTCTATGCCGATTAGAGAGCTCACATGGTATGCCAGAGGGAACATTACAAGCAGCAGCGAGTGCACACTGAGTGGATGCGCACCTGGATGGAGAACTTCAGTAGCGGTTTCATGTTTCCACCACCACCTCCTCCAGCTTCTGATGATTGACAAGGAGCACCGATTTCCCTAACTTTGTTTTTACTTTATTTGTTTACTTATTTTGTTTAGTTTATTTTCTGGTATTTTGACTCTATTTTTGAGTTTTATGTGTTTGTAACTCATCTAATGATTGTGTTATGCTACTAGATGGTGATCCTATTAGGCTTAAAGCCGAAAAGGACACAAGAAGGTAGTCTACATAACAAGTCATTATTGAGTTATTTTGTTGCATGTTTATTTTGTGTATGTTTGTTTTGAGATTGGTTTTTCATATCTTTGGTGACTTGGTACGGAAGTGTTCCCATTTTGAGCTCTTCAGGGTTCAATCTCCTTGATGTTTCTTAACGTACTAGGTCATCGAGATAAAACTATATCACCTTTGTTTTTCTTTTTAGATTAGATGCTTATTAGTATCTTAGACACCTTGAGGACAATGTGTCATTCAAGTGTGGGGGAGGGTTCCTTTTCAGAATCTTCCTTTTAGGTTGTTTAGTATGTCTGCATGTTAGGTTGTTTTGTTTAGGTTTAGACTTGGCATGAATTTTTCAAAAAATTTGATCCCCCTCAAAAAAATTTCATCTTGTGTTAGAATTTTATCAGTTTCTTAGTTAGGAATTTAATTCGAGCACAAAGCCTAGGAATTGGGTAGAAGTCTTGCACTCTGTTGTTTAGATTAGTGGTTTTACTATGTAGACTAGACTAGAGGGTTGACGAGTGTACCTTGTGAGTATTTGAGCCGAAGGAAGAGACATCCATCTCTATATTTTTCATTAGGTGCATTAGGCAGTTGATCGAGGTATCCTACTAGTACTTATCGTAGTTTAGGTTGCATGGAAGTTAGTGAGAAGATAAGGGCATTTTTTTTGACATTGAGCCTAGAGCTTTAGAGACAAAATCCCTATTATATTTGTTATTTAAACCATTTGAGCCTAGCCTTTTCTTGATTGTAGATTAGGAAGCCGACTACAAACCGTATATCATCCATCTTCCTTACCTTTGATCATTCGATTTTGAGGACTTATAGGTTGGTATGTGCATTGGGTTTAGTCAGTAGCTTGGGTTTAATTTGGTTTATATCTGTTGGGATGTGGTAGTATGGCCGTGTTAGAAGCCGAGTTTTTGTCTAGAACGTGCTAAGTTTGTAAAGTTTGTGAATGTTATGTCTTTAAAAAAATGAAAAAGAATGTGTATTTGAATAAGGCATGTGGTCTAGGCAATACTTGTGCTTCGCGGTCTTAGGAAATTGGGATATTTGGGGAGTGTGCTTATTTATGTTACATATGTGAGGATGTTTAGATTAGACGAGTGATTAGTTACATTTGTGACATGTCCTCGGATTGGGTGATTTAGTCACTATCCACAAATTATACCTCACCTTAATCTTAAGCCCCATTACAACCCGATTAAAAGCCCCCCAATCATTAGCAACCGTTGCGACTTTTAGATAATGCTGAGTATGACGTAGGATGCTTTGAGTACATTAACATATGCGAGTGATAGGAAGTTAACCATACAGATTATATGAGTGAAATACTTGTCTATCCTCGTAAGGTCAACCTTCTAGTGTCCTTTATGTAGAGTTAACACTTGTTTAAACAATTGAATGCTGAGGTGCCTACTAGTTCGTTGTGCTTTGTGTTATGGATTGAAGAACTTACTTAGATTATGATTTGATTGTGATGCGAGTTGATGTTTTTGAGGGAAGTTAAGTGTTGATCTATTTATGCTATGTCTTTACCTTGTTTTGTGTTTGTTTGTTTTTATTTGATTTTGGTTTAGGTTGTCTGCATTTTGAGTTTTAGCTTGGGGACAAGCAAAGATTCAAGTGTGAGGATGTGATGAGTGTCAAAAACACTCATTATTCGTGTCCTTCTAGTTGATCGTTCTTAGTGTTTTAGGTTGATTTAGTTATGTTTTAGTTGTCTTAGTGTTAGTTTTCGTTCATTGTGTATTTACATTAAGTTTATCGTTTTTCATTAAGTTTGCTTGTTTTTAGGAGCATATTTAAGGAGAAGTGGAGGACGTTTGAGCAGACACGCAAATGTATGGATGAGAAGGAAGTCGTGATGCCAAGGAGTGCTTATCACAAGAAGCTGGCGCACGCCATGCCTCTATAGCGCACGCCAAGTATCCGTTACTCAGACGACCATTCACTCAGACGACTAGATGCACTCAAAAAGGGAAAAATGACATGAATATGATGGGCCATAATATGCATCTGATAGGCCAAGAAGTTTCAATTCAGTTTATGCAAGAGCAAGGACGTCCAAGAAGCCCAAGGGAAGCCCATGCACATTCTTAAAGCAATTTAGGAAGTTATTTGCTTGCAGATTTCGTTTTGGACAGTTTGAAGCTATTTGGGAAGCTTAGCAAGCACATATTATTCTAGAAACATGCATGGACGTGTGTCAACCTATTTGGGACATCCATCAACCTATTTTGGATGCATAGCACCTATTTGGGATGCCTAGAATGCACGCAATCTTCTGGAAAAATGCGAGTGTGAAGACCAGCCTATTTTGGCCGTGAAGATCTTCCTATTTAGGACATGCATCATCTTGTTTAGGACGTGCATCTATTTATATTTATTAGATATTATATGTTAAGATTGTTTCTTGTTTAGTAGATTACAGTCTGACCAGAATTCACCTATTTAGGATTAAGTATAATTTGGTCAGATTGCAAGCTCCTATTTAGGAGTTAGATTGTTTAGGAACATTTGAAGACTTTGTAGCCTATATAAAGGCATCTTAGCATAATAAAACGGGGACCCGAATATATGAATTCATTCTGAATATCATAAGTCTTTGACTTAGTGAGTTTTGATAACTCTTCTCGTTCTTGCCTAAGCTTGTGTGTCGTTTAGCTTGAACTTTATCTTCACTTATCAAACAAGTCTTTCATCCTTGTTTGTGGCATGATTCAACTTGGACTAAGGTTCTCAGATTGCTCTTGGCTCGGGTTAAGGCTCTTTTACCTAGGTTCTTGCTAGTTCAGTTCGTGGGTTTGAAGTCTACTCTATCCTAAGCAACAATAGATCCGTATAATTGTGTTTCTCCTGTCGAGATCATATCATTTGGTATCAAAGCTACGGCTTATTTTTTAGACCATTCTATCCTTGTTATGTCGTGTGATTTTGTGCTCAGCTTGTTGCTTACTGATGCGTCCAAACGTGGATCTAAATAATGCATGCAAGAGTACACGATCGCAACAAGTAATAAAGTGATAAGTAAGGTCGTCTCCACAGGGAAAATAGAATTTGTTGCTAAGTACCAGATTTTGTAATCAAGATTTTAAGCTAAGTGAATCGGATTATGGATGCTGAGAATGCTAAACTACGAGTTTTAATATTATAAGAACCTAAGGTTGTCAATCTCAAGTTGATAACAATATCAAAATAACAAAGATAAGATGAGAATGAATGGACGTACTTAAAATCAAGTTGTCACTCCTTAACTTTTAAACACATGCACACAT
>SOPF01025671.1:21025-56733 GCA_012979155.1 Hypericum perforatum
GAAATGTAAAGGCAAAATCTAATGCAATGAAACAAAGGTACCTCTTTGATTAATGAATCAGAATGTTGCATACAACCCTTGTTCTTCAAGAACAAATAAAAATGAATCTAACTAGGATTGAAGTCTACAAATGTGATTTTTGCCTATTCTACTCCTTGGACTCCAATGCCTTCTCCCTTGGATTGCCTCCTCTATTTATAGCCACTCCAATGTGCTTGCCAGAGGGGATTGAGCTGTCTTGGATCAACAAAATTGGCTGCAAGTTGATCAAGTTGAGGTTGCAAGTAGATTTCTTTTGGTTTGCAGCTTTTCTTGACTTCTGCTGCCTGTATAGCGATCGCTACACTTTATAGCGATCGCTATAGTCTGATTTTCCGGGGTGTAGCGATCGCTACAACTTGTAGTGGTCGCTATAACAATTCGGGCAAAAAATGGTCGCTCGCCCCAAGCAATTGCTACATATTGTAGCGGTCGCTACACTTGTTTCTTCAGCTTTTCCTTCCTTTTCGAATGACTGGTCGCTTGCTCCGATTCCTACGAAAATATGAATATCATCAACAACAATCCGAACTCTTGAATAACATGAAAACACGACCAAGACTAAGGTAGATATGCATGATCCTACACAAAATATGCCTAAATGACATACAAAACATGATCAAAAAGATGTACGTTTGCACGTACATCACTTACCAATCGGCTAATCTATCCATTAGTTTTTTTTGTGCGTTAGTCTTGTCTTTGTCGCGTCTAGTAGTGATTTTGTTCTGAGTCTAGTTAGTGTCTAGTTTTTGTGTTAAGAAGTCGTAATTTAGGCTGTATTCTGATCAAGAAAAGAAAAAGCACAAAAAAGAGAGAATAACAGAAATGGAATCAAAAAAGGGAAAAATAAATGATTTTTTTGCAGCAACATGTTTCGGGAAGGCCAAACTTTAGGCAATGTTGATTTAAAGGTGTTTGAGGAGGCCTTGGTTGGAAAGTGCCAACAAATATTGCGAGAGGAGATTGAGCCATTGTACCGAAGAATGGATGCCATAGAGAACTCTCATAGAAGGCAATAACCAAGAGGCGAACTTCATGCACAAAGGAGTAGAGCACCTATTGGAGGGCCGAGTGGAGATGAATCTGATTAAGATAAAGACATAGGCTCTACAAGGAGTCTTATGAGGCTGAGGATTAATCGCAAACCTATAGAGGCAAGGCAGCGAGGAGATGACCATTGGGAGGAACTTAAAGCTAATTTGGTTATAGGATTTGGCTTGTATTTAAAGAAAGTTGATGAAGCAAGACATAAGAACATCTTTCAAGCTAAGTGCAAAATTGAGGAGAAGGTATGTTGTTGTGATATTAACATTACTTCTAATCAGATTGTTGAAGATGCTTTGACATGAGAGGAGTTTGGTGAATTTGCCATTGATTTATTTGATGGAGAGTGTTTCCATGAGCATGATATGTCACTTCTCTACTTAGGAGATTTGTTCGATGAATCAGAAGTTGTGGAAGTTGTCAATATGAGGAAGAGCATGATTACTACTATTGATGAACATGAAGAACTTGTTTTGGCAATTGACAAGGAAGAGGTTCAGCCCATATCTTACATGTCTCCATATTTTGTTATTGAATATGTTGATCATATTGACTTCTTAGGAGTTGACAAGTATGATTATGCTGGAGGCTCAACAGTGCTCAACTTATGGAATAGTTAGAAGTTGAAGGAAAAACTTGTGCATAGAAGTACGTTCTTGGTTTTCAAATTGGAGATGACTTCATATTGTGTATTCTCGAAGTACTTATTCACTTGGAGTGGAAGATATCAAGTGCAGCCACGACATTCAAAAATTAAACCTTGTTCCAGTGGTTTTCTTCATTCAAGGATGCATGGTATATGCAAGGATTTGAGGACAAATCCCTTTCAAGATGAGGGGAATGATATGAATCTTATGGGCCATGATATGAATTTGATGGGCCAAGAAGTTTCAATTCAGTTTATGCAAGAGCAAGGACATCCAAGAACCCAAAGGAAGCCCATGCACGTTCTTGAAGCAATTTAGGAAGTTATTTGCTTGCAGATTTTATTTTGGAGAGTTTGAAGCTATTTTAGAAGCTTAGCAAGCACATATTATTCTGAAAACATGCATGGACATGTGTCAACCTATTTGGGACATCCATCAACCTATTTTGGATGCATAGCACCTATTTGGGATGCCTAGAATGCACGCAATCTTTTGGAAGAATGCGAGTGTGAAGACCAGCCTATTTTGGCCGTGAAGATCTTCCTATTTGGGATGTGCATCATCTTGTTTAGGACGTGCATCTATTTATATTTATTAGATATTATATGTTAAGATATCTCATCCAAGCTTCTCAAGGGTAGTCCATAAGAATTGGAACCAAACTAAGGAGATCGAAGATGCACTGGATAGCTTGAAAACATAACTGAAAGAGTGGAACTCCAAAGTTTTTGGTAATATTGAATGGCGGAAGAAGAGACTTTATGCTCGCCTTTATGGTTTACAACAAGCTTTAGATTGTCGCCCAAATAGAGGACTAGTGGCACTGGATGAGAAATTGCATTTGGAGCTTGAGCAAGTCTTGCAACAAGAAGAGATTCTTTGGATGCAAAAAGCAAGGGATAAATGGATTGTGGATGGTGACCGTAACACAAAATTCTTTCATACTACCACTGTAATCAGACGCTGTCAAAACAGAATAACAAGGATGAAGGATGATAGGGGAGAATGGATCACAGACAGCCAATGCCTAGAAGATCGTGCTCTCTGATTTTATAAGGAGCTTTATGTGGCAGATCGTCCCAACGACACTAAGGATCTTTCGAGTGGCAGATTTCCATTATGGACTCCAGCGGAGACATTCGTAGCTAGTAAGAAAGTCTCCATCAAAGAGATTTTCAAGGCTGTCCATAACATGGCACCCACAAAGGCCCCCGGCATTGATGGCTTTCATGCCATATTCTTCCAACGTTGTTGGGGGACCATCAAACAAAACCTCACTTCCTTTATCAAACTTGCCTTCATGACCGGAACTCTACCCCCACACATCAATGAAACCCTTCTAGTACTACTACCCAAAGTCCATTCCCCAGTAACCCTCAAACAAATTAGACCTATAAGCCTATGCAATGTAGCCTACAAAGTCTTATCCAAACTTATAGTCTCCTGCCTCAAACCAAAACTGCCTGACCTTATCTCACCAAACCAAGGGAGCTTTGTGCCGGGGAGAAATATTTCTGACAATGTTATTATTTTGCAGGAAGTAATACATTCGATGAAAGCTAAGAAGGGAGGCAAAGGATGGATGGCAATCAAAATCGACATGGAGAAGGCCTACGATCGACTACAATGGGATTTCGTGGATGATACACTTAAGGAGGCAGGCCTGCCTCACATTATCTCACGGCTCATTATGAATTGTATTTTGGGTGCATCAATGAGGATACTTTGGAACGGTGAGATGACAAGTGAATTTCAGCCATCTCGCGGTCTTCGTCAAGGGGATCCTCTTTCCCTATACCTATTTATGTTGTGCATGGAGCATTTCGCTCACTAGATCACTGAAGCAGTAGAAAGGGAAGCTTGGCGCCCAATTAAGCTCACCCGCGGGGGTCCCAACCTCTCCCATCTATTTTTGTAGATGATATCATACTCTTTGCGGAAGCAACCTTGGAACAAGCCTCAGTCATCAAGAGAGGAATTGAGATCTTTAGCAAAGCCTCAGATCAGAAGGTTAGCCTAGACAAGTCTAAAGTCTTGTTCTCGGCAAACACACTCCCGGACATACGCAAGAAAATTGCTGACAGCCTGGGAATCAAAGCCACACATGATCTTGGAAGATATTTAGGAATCCCCACGTTCAACTCAAGGGTTTCTAAGTCAACTTTCCAGTACATTCTTGACAATGCTCAGTCAAGATTAGCTGGTTGGAAGGCAAAACAACTCTCAATAGCAGGTCGCTTAACACTCACTTGCTCAGTCCTCTCATCGCTCCCATCATACGCTATGCAGGTTATCTACTTACCTACAGGGGTGTGCGAGCAGCTTGATAGGATAAGCCGAAGATTCATCAGGGGCGACACACCTGAGAAAAGAAAGATGCATTTGGTCAAGTGGGAGGAAATATGCAAACCTAAGGCATGGGGAGGTCTAGGAATTAGGAGCTCCAGGTCTGTAAACTCAGCATTACTTATGAAGCTTGGATGGTGATTTATCAATGGCACAAATGCAACATGGATCCAGGTTCTTCAAGAAAAATACGTCAAGACAGAATAAGCTCAACCAATGATAGCACCAAAAGCTCGACAATCCCAAACATGGGCGGGTCTTTCGAAGATCTCAACGCTGCTTTTGCAAGGTTTAAAGCGGTCAGTTGGGGATGGTTAGTGCACTTTCTTCTGGCTCGACGATTGGTTACCAGGAGAGGAGGCGCTAATTAAAGGAGGTTTTGATATCCCAACTTCACACCTATCACGGATGGTAGCCGACTACTGGGATGATAGTATAGGGTGGAAATGGGATCTACTTGATGTAATTCTACCATCAGCATACTTACAAAAGTTACAAGCTGTGTTCGTGGACACCCTAGGAGGAATAGCAGACTCGTTCACATGGAGACATTCAACCACAGGTACTTTCACCACCAATTCTGCGTACCTTCTTTTGGCTGGTGCACCCTCACCCTCAGCCCCCACCAAAACAGAATGAGAAGCACTATGGAAAATCAAGGTTCCTGAGAGAATAAGGTTCTTTCTTTGGTCATGCCTTAAAGGAAGAATTTTGACGAACAGAGAGAGATATCGCAGGAAGTGTAGCCCTCATCCTTACTGTCCTTCTTGCCAGGACCTACCCGAATCAATCCTTCATCTATTACGTGATTGTCCGAAGACAAGGAAGACCTGGAAGTTGCTTTTACCGACGACAGCCTCTTCTGCATTCTTCGGTATGGAATTACGACAATGGTTAGTCTGGAATTCCAAATGTACCATCCAGATTGCATCATACCCTTCTTGGAACATCTTATTCGCCACTACATGTTGGTGGAACTGGAAGTGGAGGAATGAGTTGGTATTCAAGAGGGAAGAGACACGTGGAGATAAGGTAGACTTTGTCCGAAAACAGGCAGGTGAATTCGACAAAGCCTGGACACTCCATAGAACAACAGCGACAGATTGGGACTCACGAAGGAAAGACAATCAGGAGTGGACACCACCGGCAGAGGGTTCTTATAAGCTTAACACAGATGGGTGTTCTAAAGGAAACCCCGGTACTGCAGGGGGAGGTGGAATCATACGAAATGAATGTGGAGTTTGGTGTGTTGGCTTCGCCGAAAACTTGGGTTATTGTACTGCCCTTGGGGCCGAATTGAGGGCTCTCCGACAAGGCCTATCAATTGTGGAGTAGAGAAGCCTTACACCTCTGGAAGTGGAAACTGATTCGAGTTTGGCAGCAAAGTACCTGGCCGAGGGTGTGGACTTGGGTAACCCTGTCGCACCTCTCGTGAATAACTGTAGAAACCTCATTCGCTCACTCGGGCATGTCAAGGTAAGCCATTGTTATCAGGAGAGTAATAGAGTGGCTGACTGGTTAGCAAACTATGCAATTGCTCTCCTGAGGGGCTCTCATGTTTTTGATGTTCCGCTGGAGGGATGCCTCCCGGTTTTAGCGGTTGATGACCCTAGTCTTAACCATGTGTAAGTTCTTTGTCTATTAATGCAAGGATGTTCAACATCCACCATTTTAACCAAAAAAAAGATATTATATGTTAAGATTGTTTCTTGTTTAGTAGATTACAATCTGGTCAGAATTCACCTATTTAGGATTAAGTATAATTTGGTCAAATTGCAAGCTCTTTTTTAGGAGTTAGATTATTTAGGAACGTTTGAAGACTTTGAAGCCTATATAAAGGCATCTTAGCATAATAAAATGGGGACCCGAATATATGAATTCATTCTAAATATCATAAGTCTTTGACTTAGTGAGTTTTGATAACTCTTCTCGTTCTTGCCTAAGCTTGTGTGTCATTTAGCTTGAACTTTATCTTCACTTATAAAATAAGTCTTCCATCCTTGTTTGTGGTGTGATTCATTTTGGACTAAGGTTCTCAGATTGCTCTTGGCTCGGGTTGAGGCTCTTTTGTCGAGGTTCTTGCTGGTTCAGTTCGTGGGTTTGAAGTCTACTCCATCCTAAGCAACAATAGATCTGTATAATTGTGTTTCTCCTGCCGAGATCACATCATTTGGTATCAGAGCTACGGCTTGTTGTTTAGACAATTCTATCCTTGTTATTTCGTATGTTTTGTGCTCAGCTTGTTGCTTACCAATCGGCTAATCTATCTATTAGTTTTTTGGTGTGCGTTAGTCTTGTCTTTGTCGCGTCTAGTAGTGATTTCGTTCTGAGTTTAGTTAGTGTCTAGTTTTGTGTTTAGTTTTTGTGTTAAGAAGTCGTAATTTAGGCTGTATTCTGATCAAGAAAAGAAAAAGCACAAAAAAGAGAGAAAAACAGAAAAGGATATAAAAAAAGGAAAAAAGAAACGATTTTTTTTTGCAGCAACATGTTTTCGGAAGGCCAAACTTTAGGCAATGTTGATTTAAAGGTGTTTGAGGAGGCCTTGGTTGGAAAGTGCCAACAAATATTACAAGAGGAGATTGAGCCATTGCACCAAAGAATGGATGCCATAGAGAACTCTCACAGAAGGCAACAACCAAGAGGCGAACTTCATGCACAAAGGAGTAGAGCACCTATTGGAGGGCCGAGTGGAGATGAATCTGATCAAGATAAAGACATAGGCTCTACAAGGAGTCTTAGGAGGCTGAGGATTAATCGCAAACCTATAGAGGCAAGGCAGCAAGGAGATGACCATTGGGAGGAACTTAAAGCTAATTTGGTTATAGGATTTGGCTTGTATTTAAAGAAAGTTGATGAAGCATGACATAAGAACATCTTTCAAGCTAAGTGCAAAATTGAGGAGAAGGTATGTTGTTGTGATATTAACATTACTTCTGATCAGATTGTTGAAGATGCTTTGACATGGGAGGAGTTTGGTGAATTTGCCATTGATTTATTTGATGGAGAGTATTTCCATGAGCATGATATGTCACTTCTCTACTTAAGAGATTTGTTCGATTAATCGAAACTTGTGGAAGTTTTCAATATGAGGAAGAGCATGATTACTACTATTGATGAACATGAATAACTTATTTTGGCAATTGACAAGGAAGAGGTTCAGCCCATATCTTACATGTCTCCATATTTTGTTATTGAATATGTTGATCATATTGACTTCTTAGGAGTTGACAAGTATGATTATGCTGGAGGCTCAAAAGTGCTCAACTTATGGAATAGTTTGAAGTTGAAGGAAAAACTTGTGCATAGAAGTACGTTCTTGGCTTTCAAATTGGAGATGACTTCATACTTTGTATTCTCGAAGTACTTATTCACTTGGAGTGAAAGATATCAAGTGCAGCCACGGCATTCAAAAATTAAACCTTGTTCCAGTGGTTTTCTTCATTCAAGGATGCATGGCATATGCGAGGATTTGAGGACAAATCCCTTTCAAGAGGAGGGGAATGATATGAATCTTATGGGCCATGATATGAATCTGATGGGCCAAGAAGTTTCAATTCAGTTTATGCAAGACAAAGGACGTCCAAGAAGCCCAAGGGAAGCCCATGCACGTTCTTGAAGCAATTTAGGAAGTTATTTGCTTGCAGATTTCATTTTGGAGAGTTTGAAGCTATTTTGGAATCTTAGCAAGTACATATTATTCTGGAAACATGCATGGACGTGTGTCAACCTATTTGGGACATCCATCAACCTATTTTGGATGCATAGAACCTATTTGGGATGCCTAGAATGCACACAATCGTCTGGAAGAATGCGAGTGTGAAGACCAGCCTATTTTGGCCATGAAGATCTTCCTATTTGGGACGTGCATCATCTTGTTTAGGACGTGCATCTATTTATATTTATTAGATATTATATGTTAAGATTGTTTCTTGTTTAGTAGATTACAATCTGGTCAGAATTCACCTATTTAGGATTAAGTATAATTTGGTCAGATTGCAAGCTCCTTTTTAGGAGTTAGATTATTTAGGAACGTTTGAAGACTTTGTAGCCTATATAAAGGCATCTTAGCATAATAAAACGGGGACCCGAATATATGAATTCATTCTGAATATCATAAGTCTTTGACTTGGTGAGTTTTGATAACTCTTCTCGTTCTTGCATAAGCTTTTGTGTCGTTTAGCTTGAACTTTATCTTCACTTATCAAACAAGTCTTCCATCCTTGTTTGTGGCGTAATTCAACTTGGAAAAAGGTTCTCCGATTTCTCTTGGCTCAGGTTGAGGCTCTTTTGCCAAGGTTCTTGCTGGTTCAGTTCGTGGGTTTGAAGTCTACTCCATCCTAAGCAATAATAGATCCGTATAATTGTGTTTCTCATGCTGAGATCACATCATTTGGTATCAGAGCTACGGCTTGTTGTTTAGACAATTCTATCCTTGTTATTTCGTGTGTTTTGTGCTTAGCTTGTTGCTTACCAATCGGCTGATCTATCCATTAGTTTTTTTGTGTGCGTTAGTCTTGTCTTTGTCGCGTCTAGTAGTGATTTTCTCTGAATTTAGTTAGTGTCTAGTTTTGTGTTTAATTTTTGTGTTAAGAAGTCGTAATTTAGGCTGTATTCTGATCAAGAAAAGAAAAAGCACAAAAAAGAGAGAAAAACAGAAAAGAAAACAAAAAAAAAGAAAAAAGAAACGATTTTTTTTGCAGCAACATGTTTCGGGAAGGCCAAACTTTAGGCAATGTTGATTTAAAGGTGTTTGAGGAGGCCTTGGTTGGAAAGTGCCAACAAATATTACGAGAGGAGATTGAGCCATTGCACCAAAGAATGGATACCATAGAGAACTCTTACAGAAGGCAACAACCAGCGAACTTCATGCATAAAGGAGTAGAGCACCTATTGGAGAGCCGAGTAGAGATGAATCTGATCAAGATAAAGACATTGGCTCTACAAGGAGTCTTAGGAGGCTGAGGATTAATCGCAAACCTATAGAGGCAAGGCAGCGAGGAGATGACCATTGGGAGGAACTTAAAGCTAATTTGGTTATAGGATTTGGCTTGTATTTAAAGAAAGTTGATGAAGCACGACATAAGAACATCTTTCAAGCTAAGTGCAAAATTGAGGAGAAGGTATGTTGTTCTGATATTAACATTACTTCTGATCAGATTGTTGAAGATGTTTTGACATGGGAGGAGTTTGGTGAATTTGCCATTGATTTATTTGATGGAGAGTGTTTCCATGAGCATGATATGTCACTTCTCTACTTAAGAGATTTTTTTGATGAATCAGAAGTTGTGGAAGTTGTCAATATGAGGAAGAGCATGATTACTACTATTGATGAACATGAAGAACTTGTTTTGGCAATCGACAAGGAAGAGGTTTAGCCCATATCTTACATGTCTCCATATTTTATTATTGAATATGTTGATCATATTGACTTCTTAGGAGTTGACAAGTATGATTATGCTGGAGGCTCAACAGTGTTCAACTTATGGAATAGTTTGAAGTTGAAGGAAAAACTTGTGCATAGAAGTACGTTCTTGGCTTTCAAATTGGAGATGACTTCATACTGTGTATTCTCGAAGTACTTATTCACTTGGAGTGGAAGATATCAAGTGCAGCCACGGCACTCAAAAATTAAACCTTGTTCCAGTAGTTTTCTTCATTCAAGGATGCATGGCATATGCGAGGATTTGAGGACAAATTCCCTTCAAAAAGAGGGGAATGATATGAATCAGATGGGCCATGATATGAATTTGATGGGCCAAGAAGTTTCAATTCAGTTTATGCAAGAGCAAGGACGTCCAAGAAGCCCAAGGGAAGCCCATGCACGTTCTTGAAGCAAATTAGGAAGTTATTTGCTTGCAGATTTTGTTTTGGAGAGTTTGAAGCTATTTTGGAATCTTGGCAAGTACATGTTATTCTGGAAACATGCATGGACGTGTGTCAACCTATTTGGGACATCCATCAACCTATTTTGGATGCATAGCACCTATTTGGGATGCCTAGAATGCACACAATCTTCTGGAAGAATGCGAGTGTGAAGACCAGCCTATTTTGGCCATGAAGATCTTCCTATTTGGGACGTGCATCATCTTGTTTAGGACGTGCATCTATATATATTTATTAGATATTATATGTTAAGATTGTTTCTTGTTTAGTAGATTACAATCTGGTCAGAATTCACTTATTTAGGATTAAGTATAATTTGGTCAGATTGCAAGCTCCATTTTAGGAGTTAGATTGTTTAGGAACGTTTGAAGACTTTGTAGCCTATATAAAGGCATCTTAGCATAATAAAATGGGGACCCGAATATATGAATTCATTCTGAATATCATAAGTCTTTGACTTAGTGAGTTTTGATAACTCTTCTCGTTCTTGCCTAAGCTTGTGTGTCGTTTAGCTTGAACTTTATCTTCACTTATCAAACAAGTCTTCCATCCTTGTTTGTGGCGTGATTCAACTTGGACTAAGGTTCTCAGATTGCTCTTAGCTCAGGTTGAGACTCTTTTGCCGAGGTTCTTACTGATTCAGTTCATGGGTTTGAAGTCTACTCCATCATAAGCAACAATAGATCTGTATAATTGTGTTTCTCCTGCCGAGATCACATCAAAAAAGCGAAGACCTAGTGCATGCCATTTTAAGTTGGCACACGCCAGACCAGACAGATAGAAGAAAAATGAAGATAAAAGTTAGACAAACAAATGGCAAGACTTGACAAGGGCGGTTTAGAGCTTTCTGAAGGAAAGGGGGATAATGGCTGACTCTTTTTAGATATTTTTAGGTTAGATATTTTAGTAGATAGGTTAGATTAGATATTTAGTTTACTATTCCATTAATTGCTTAGTATATATGCTAGTTTTGCTTTGTAAACTAAGAGAGAGAAGAACTTTGGACAAAAACACATAAGTAAAAGTTGGTTTTTGGTAGAAGAACGTGGACTTGAAGAGGGGGAGCTTGGAGTCATGATAAGTCTCCCTCTTTTTTACTCTTTGTCTTTAATTAATGCTTTGTGTTTATATAAATATCTGTGAGTAGTTGTTTGAGTTTTGTGCCTTAATACCTTTAATGTAGCCACTGATGAGAGAGGTGTATGTTCATGTCGACGTGCCTGATCTTATTGCTTAGACTTGCTTGATCACCAAACCTTAGTAGCTAGTCAAAACTTGATACCGAAAGGAGATAGAATTGATGGATAGGTTGACTTGATAATTAGTACTCTTGCTAGGAGAGAAATCTCCTTGGTAACCTACTGATTGTTCTTTCAGTGGAGCTTATAGTTGGTATTTAATTTAGTTTAGTTGGTTGGTGGGGTCGAAAGAACATATCTAATCTTCTAAGCTTGGTTAAGTAACAATTTAGACTCATCTTGCATGAAAGTGTGGTTGAGGTTGCCTTTGATTCACTCGAACCATATAACATACACTAAGACCCCTCTTTATCTTATAAGTTGCTGGTTTAAGGTACTTAGCTCACTTTTATCTTTTAATTTGTTGATAATCTATTTTGTTTTATAAACTATCTATGTGCTTTTTCTTATGTTCTTGATGCTTAATGTTTAAGCCTTTAGATCACTTAAGTTCAACTACAAACTTAATAATCTGATCCTAGTAAGTATGTAAACCTTAGAGTAGGCCTAACACCTCAATCTCTGTGGATCGACAACCCTACTTACTCTTATTGCAATTCACTACAACTCTGCTATTAAACTGGCGCACGCCACCCTAGTTGGCGCACGCCATGTTTGTTAGTTCATGAGCTTTTGGTCGCGCCAGGTAATTCTTTGCGTGTGCTAGAGCTTAGGGCTGGTCTAAGGGTGGCGTACGCCAGAAATGGAAGGACTTATAAACGACCAATCGTCCATTATTAAGCAGAATTACAGTAGCACTTTTTGTCACGACCTGATCTGAGGTCGGTGACCGATGCTAGACTATGCGACATATCGACAACACAATGCAAGCCTAGCAAGCCTCAAATCCATCTCACAACAATCAAATCTAGCAGAAGCGAATTTCAAACACAAATCAACAAAATCTCTTATCAATATACTAAAACCAAACCAAATTAATTTACAAACCAAATTTGTCAAACATCTCCAAGGTAAATGAATAACATCTCAAAAGCACTATAACTACGGAGCAACTATACAAAACAAAAGTATAACATCATTCGGAAACCTCAAAAGTAGCCCTCGAACAAAGAAGTGGTGCCTGAACCATGGACTCCGAACACTCAAAAGGAACTAAGGTCTCTGGGAACCTGAAATAGATTTGTAAGGGGTAAGTGTCCGAAGGTACTTAGCAAGGGAATAGAAGATAATATATTAGTTATGGCTGGTATATGCATGCAACAGAACTTAATTATGCTCGACTTCGCTCAAATCAAAATGCGTGATCATCAAATGCTATTACCAAACACAAATATCAACACACGCACATACAGATAGAGAGCTATGAATAGGTTTTTGTAACACCACCTCTTCAGTGACAGAGGCATCCAAATGGCCAAGCAAATCTTTCGTTCAGAAATAACAGAAACTAGTGCTTAAATGTAAACCGGCCAAAGCTTACAAATGTACACTAGCGATACCCCCAAAACTATGAGCTCATAGACTAACATCCCTAGTTAGTACGGGAAAACCCATTCATTTCTCTCACACAGAAACACATTTTATCAGAGCAGATGACCCAACAGTCCAGAATCACATCCATCAGACAAAACAAATCAGCCCCGAGCTAGCGCTCTAGCCAGCTGTTCACAAATGTCATATGCCTCACAACACAATCACAAATGTGTCCAAACGTACCATGAACCAAACCATATGCATATGATGCACACAATCAAATTCTGAAACAAACATACAACAGACACAACCAAAGTTATTATGTGCTATCCTCTTACCCAACAAACACCGTTCAAAAGTGGCGATTCTCAAATCTGAAACTCTTTTCACGTTGAGTTCCTTCAACCTCGGAAGAATCTGTCCAAATATATACAACCACAAAATGAGGTTAACTCTTGACTCTTGGTTTCCAAAACCAATTCACCTCAAACACTTCATAACGACCAACTAAAATGCATTCGCAATCCATCATCGTAAAATCAACCAAATGAAACCAATATCTCAAATTCTTTACACACTTGATTCATTACCAACCATCCCATCCATATATACTCTGTATACAGTTCACTCATGCTCAAAAATGCATACACCAATCTGATTTTGCCAAACCGAATGTCGACGAAGCTCATCGTAAGTCCAACCGCAAATAGTCATCAAAAGTCACTCAAACATACTAAACCAAGCCCAAACCTCACTTCAACATAACTCCCCTGTATATACTCAACATCTTAGAACAACCAATTAACCTCAGAACAAAAAAAAACCAACTTATCAAACTCAATTCTCAAACTTGCTCAGCTGTGAACTCAGCCAGACTATTCGAACTTCAAAAGCATGCACAAGACTATTCCTCTTTCCTCAACCCTCTCTTCTTTTTTGTTTATTTCGTTTTATGGCTTACCAACTGAGCTCCCAGCAACTTCCAAATCCTTTTTAAGTGTATAAGGTAAGCAGGTGCATCACTTCCACTCCTCCTAAACCGACTTGAATGACTTTTAACCAAGGAAAGTTGGTGATTGGTCAAAGTAAATGTGTGGTCCAATCAGAAAGCTTCAACTTCAAGCACATATTTCACATACTTCCTTTGATTTCTGACCAAACTTGTATATAACCATGTTGTAACTCTATGTGTCTAGTTTTTAAATTGTACTCCCTTGTGTCCATTGGATCAAAATTGAAGAAGTTATGGCCATTAATTTGCCCAAAGGTCAATCTGCCCGAGAAATGACCAACCATATTTACGGAACTCGAAATTTCGTTTCGTCAACTTTGTCGAACTTGAACCAACATGCTAAGGTGACCAAAGGACATCTAAACATTCTTCCAAATATAATTCTTAGGTAGGTAGGATGATGTAATTTTGACCGACCAAGTCCCGAGGTTATCACACTTTTACCTAAAGTTGCAGAAAAATGAATCACGTCAGTGATGAAAGGCATGCAAGCACTCCAAAGGGATGCATCTATTGGCTAGTTGCATATTCTAGATGGTCGTGTCTCTTTGAAGTCCATTCTAGATAGGCCTTATCTAAGAACATCGTGTCCTTTCGGAAGACATCCTTATCCAGCCTCATCGTACCTTGAAGTGCCAAGTGAGCCTCAAATACCCAATGCACCTCAAAACACTCTAGTACCTATGGCCGAGCACCATCCTGTGCTCAAAAGCACCGCTCTAACAGCTAGCGACAAGTCAACATTGAAGTGGTCCACCAAGTGGAAAGCTAAGGGAAGGAGTTATTTATGAGCAAAAAAATTTTCTTTGCAATTTTTGATGTGATAAACTCCATCTTTTTTACGACTTTTGTGCTTCTTAGGCTTTCACACTTATTGACACTCATTCACAATTTATTTTATTAGTATTTTGATTTCCTTGGAAAGAGCAATCATTAAAGTTTTTTTTTCTTTTCAAGTCTGATAGCCTAACTTTTTTACATTTAAAAAAAATTGTCATTCTAGTAGGGGGAGTTCCATGTAAGATTTACATGTTTAGATTTAGATTAGCTTATGTTAGGTTATGTTTTGGCATACTTTTTAAAATTTTGACCCTCCTAAATTTTTTATATTTTCATCTTAAGATGAAATTAGTACTTAGAAAAAATTCTTATTCTAGTTGTAAGAAATAGAAATCTAGTATTATGTATAGTTCAAAATATGAGCATGGAACCTAATATTAGTCCTAAGAAATTATCTTTTATATTAATCCAGTAACGTATATATTGGAATAGAATCTAGGTAGTAGTAGTACTCTCGTATTTTATAGTAATGTCATTAATACTATGGAACTAAATAGTGACCTTGTATAATAGTTTCATGATTAGTACTATAAATATGTAGTACGTACTATATATATTAGATTAATGACACTATAGTACTAGTAAACTACTATATTTCCATGATTAGTAGTACTATAGTAACCGATACTATTAGTTAGTGAACTTATAATAAGATCATAAATATTACAGTATTAATTATAAACTTATAACATTGTGATCATGATTAGTTAGAACTATAATATACATATATTGTTATGGTCAAAAATAGTAATTAGCAATGCTAAGGAATAAGTATCTTCTGCATATATGTATGACCCTCATTTTATTTTTTGCTATTATACACATATATACACACACATACACGTATATATATAATCTACATTGCTAAATTTATAATATATATATATAAGTATAACATGTTGATTTAATTGAAACTACTATATAAAAATTACAAAAAAAGAGAAGTTCGGTGTTGTGGCGATTTGATCTCCACTAAAAGTCCAACTACAACATTCTAACAACGATATTGTCACCTCTAGAAACCTTTAGCCGTGATATCACTTTTTTCCAAGCAATTCGTTATTAGCCGAGAAAAAATATGTCGTCTCTAAAAACCTATAGTGGTGATGAAATTTATATCGTTGATGATGTACGTGTAAACATACATACATTTGTTTGTGTTTTGTGTGTAGTTTGTTCATATTTTGAGTCCATTGTGTCATATGTGTATTGTGTTTTCGTATCTTTTGTATTTATGCTGAGGAGCGAGGGATCTGTCAAAGTTCGGTTGTTTTTGTAGGTGTTTGGCTGGAAAAGACGAGTCAACAAAAAGTG
This sequence comes from Hypericum perforatum, assembly GCA_012979155.1. Classification (NCBI taxonomy): domain Eukaryota; kingdom Viridiplantae; phylum Streptophyta; class Magnoliopsida; order Malpighiales; family Hypericaceae; genus Hypericum; species Hypericum perforatum. Next base: position 36,826 of record SOPF01025671.1, read on the forward strand.
GTTTGATCGCGGAGAGCATTGACGAAGGACCAAAGAAAAAAGGAGAGGATCTTTAAAAACCCACCGTTTGCAGGGCCCCTAGCGTTCGCTGGAGGAGGAAGGCAGAAGCTTGGAGTTCCGAAGCCCAACATTTGCTGGCCGACCCGGATTTGAAGACTTTTGCCTATTTAATTTAGTCAGGATTCTTGTTTTAATTAGGACTTTTGTCTCACTTATATCAGGTGTTAAGACCTAGGTTAAAAATACTCTTGGACGGCTTTAGCGTAAGACTCATTCAAGTTAGCTTTTATTCAATTCAATTGCTCTTTACTTTTGAGGATCATGATCAACAATTCGAATCTTCAATCGACGTAGTATTTTTATACTTCGTAATTAAGATTTGTCTTTTCATTCAATTACTTGATTATTCATTATTTGATTGATTCGTATTGCGTGTTTAGAATTAAGATTGACAACCTTTGTTCGTAGCACAGATTATATCCAATTGTTTCATAATTTAGTTAATCACTATTCGAGTTTAAGATTGACAACTCTAGGTTCGTTTGACGACTCGTGGTATTTAATTACCAATCAATCACTCAATTTTAACTACTTAGCTTAAGATTGAGAATCTAGAATCCGGTATTTAGAGAATTGGTTATTCTATCCCTGTGGAGACAATCATATTTACTCTATATTACTTGTGCGATTGTGTTCTCTTGCACGTAATTCCTTACCCAATATTTATCCCATCAAGTTTTTAGCGTCGTTGCCAGGGACAGATTTAAATCAATCTATCTTTAATATTGGATATAGCTTTCGTGATCTTAAGGCTAAGCTTTTTACACCCTTGTTATTCATCACTGCGCTTGATCTTCTTCGTTGAGTTTTGTAGTTAGTGAGAGTGCAGGAGGTGTATGCACATACCTATTTTGACAACCAACCACTCCTTGAATACGTTCCCAAAATTGAACAAACTTTTCAATCGAGAAGAAGGGATCAACACAAAAAAGAGATGGCAGATCAGAATCAGGTAGTCAATATTCCCGCCAACAGCAATGAGAGGAGGAAAACACACCCTATGTTGGTTGATCTTCGACCCAGTATTGTGTACCTAGCTGTTGAGGCCAACAACTTTGAGATCAAATCTAGCCTCATTAACATGATTCGTCATGACCAGTTTGGGGGTTCTCCCTTAGAAAACCATGCAAAGTACATCCAAATTTTTAAAGATCACTACTCGACAGTCAAGTATAATAGTGTCTCATCAGATGCTATCAAGTTGCAACTATTCAAGCAAAGCTTAAAGGATGATGCTAGAGTAGGTAAACATGTTCCCTGCTGACACCTTTACCATATGGGATGAGCTCGTAGACAAATTCCTGGAAAAGTACTACCCACCAGGGAAGACCACTCAACTGCGTAACAAGATTTCTCAATTTAAGTAGCAGGGTGGCGAATCTCTTCATGAAGCCTGGCATCGCTATAAGGGGCTACTCTACGACTACCCATACCATCAGATTCCTGACTGGATGCTCATCCAAACATTCTATAATAGATATGAGCCACAAGTTCGAACCAACCTAGATGTAGTAGTTGGAGATATTTTAATGGAGAAGATAGAAGCTGAGGGCCTACACATTACTGAAGCTATGGACACCAATAATCATGAATGGTGAGATTGGTAAAAAGAAAGAAAGTGGCCAATGTACAAGATAACAGTCAGATCACTACACTCCAAGCACAGGTGGCAGCGCTTACACAAATGGTTCAATCTACATATGCACCACTATCTGCCCTACCCGCTTAGGTTTGCGAGATTTGTATTGGACCTCATATTAATGATAATTATTCTTTATTGGCTGAATTTGAGAATTATGTAGGTAATACAAATAAGAACAATGATTTGTATTCTGCCACATATAATCCGGGTTGGAGAAACTACCCAAATTTTTTATGGAGAAATAATGTAGATGAGCAAGTGCCTCAACAACAAAAAGCTCCAATGACTGTTGGCAATGCTCAAGGTCCTCTGCCATAACAACCCCAGCTATATTAGCAGAAGTGGCAACAACAAGCACTACCCTAGCAGGATCGTAGGAGTGAAGATGAGTTAAAGAAGCAAGTTCTCAGTCATGAGGCCACGATCAGAAATCTAGAAATTCAAATTAGTCAGCTAGCACTTCAATTGAATGCAAGGCAGCCGGGCACACTTCCAAGCAATACGGAAGCTCCTCCTACCAAGTAAGAGCACTACAAAGCGATCACAACCAGATGTGAGCTAGACTTAAGGAAGAACGTAGCAGCAAAGCCTCTAACAAAGCCAATGAATGAAGAGGAAGAAGAGCTCTGTGTAAACTCCTACAGCAGCGAAAAAGGGCAAATCCATAACAGAATCTGCCAAGCCAGCCCAAGAAAGAAGATATCCCCCACCACCTTTCCCTCAATGAGTGAACAAGCAGGTATCTCACCTAAGTTATTAGAAGTTTCTAGAACTATTCAAGAATCTCCACATCAACATTCTGCTTCTTGATACATTTGAGCAGATGCCTACTTATAAAAAGTAGATCAAGGAATTTATCTCGAAGAAGAAGAGCATTGACGACTTTGAGGTTATTCCTTTGACTAAGGGATGCAGTATAGTGTTGACTCAGGATCTTCCTCAGAAGATGAAGGACCCTGGTAGTTTTACCATTCCATGCACCATTGGAGATCAGACTTTTAAAAAGGCACTTATCGATCTTGGGTCAAGCATTAATCTCATGTCGTACTCTATATTTCAGAAGTTTGGATTGGGGGATATAAAGTCCACGTCAATAGTTCTCTAGCATGCAGATCAGTCAGTAGCTAGACCCAAGGGGATAGTGGAGAATATGCTTGTGAAGGTTGATACCTTAATCTTCCCAGTGGATTTTATTATAATGGAGATGGAAGAAGATCGTGATGTTCCACTTCTTCTTGTCCACCCATTCCTAACCACAGGAAAGACTAGTACTGACATAGAGAAAAGAGAACTACGGTTTAAGGTGTGCGACGACAAAGTGGTGTTCAATGTCTTTGAAGCAGCCAAGTACACTGCTGTTGAAGATGACTGCTATAGGATTGATATAATTGATGAGATTGTGACCTCACGTAGCCTAGGTACTCTCGCCAAAAATAACTTGGAGTTCACGCATGAACTTGAACTAGCAGAAGGTAAGCAGGACTCAAGAGAGCAAGTATTATGGATACGTGCAGTGAAATCTCTTGAGTTAGAGAACATACAAAGGTCAAAGCTCCAAGCATCAATCATCACGCCACCAGAACTAGACCTCAAGCTACTCCCGAGACACCTCAAATATGATTATCAACATGAAGGTAACAAGCTTCCTGTCATTATCTCTACCTTTTTTACCCTAAAATAGGAAAAGCAGCTCCAAGAGGTGATCGGAAAGTATAAAGAAGCAATTGGGTGGACACTAGAAGATGTCAAGGGCATTAGTCCCTCTTTTTGTCAACACAAAATCATTCTAAAGGATGATTTTTCACCATCAGTGGAAGCCTAGCGAAGGCTTAACCCAAAGCTGAAGGAGGTAGTACGGAAGGAAGTGATCAAGTGGCTAGACGCTGACATCATCTACCCAATTTTAGATTCTAAGTGGGTAAGTCCAATGCGGAATGTACCAAAGAAAGGAGAGATTACAATTATCCCTAACAAGAATAATGAGCTTATCCCTATATGGGTGGTAGTGGGCCATCAAGTTTGTATTGACTTCCAAAAGCTGAATAAGGCTACACGGAAGGATCACTTTCCACTACCATCCATTGATCAGATGTTGGATAGACTAGCAGGTCATGCCTACTACTACATCCTGGATGGTTATTCAGGATATCTTCGGATTCTGATTACACCCAAAGACCAAGAGATGACAACCTTCACTTACCCGTACGATACTTTTGCTTTCTGTAGGATACCGTTTGAACTTTGCAATGTACCTACCATATTTCAGCAATACATGATGGCAATCTTTTCTAACATAGTTGAGCGTTAAATAGAGATCTTCATGGATGACTTCTCGGTGTTTGGAGACTCATATGAGGAATGTCTTCTACACTTGGGCAAGGTGCTTGAGCATTGCAAGGAAACCAACTTGGTCCTTAATTGGGAGAAATGTCACTTCATGGTGATGGAAGGACTGGTCCTTAGCCACAAAATCTCAAGTGATAGGCTGGAAGTTGACAAAGCCAGGCTGGAAGTCATTGACAAGCTTCCCTATCCATCGTTAGTCAAAGGAGTATAGAGTTTTCTAGGCCATGCTGGGTTCCATTGGTGGTTCATCAAAGACTTCTCTAAGATCACCAAGCCTCTCTGTAAGCTGTTGGAGAAAGATACCCAATTCATTTTTAACGAAGAATGCAAGCTAGCATTCAAAACTCTCAAGGAAGCACTTATGTCGGCACCAATAATCATTTCCCCCAACTAGGATCTTCCATTCGAAATTATGTGTGATGCAAGCGATTATACTATTGGAGCAATTCTTGGTCAGAAGAAAGCTACTGGATTCCATGCTATCTACTATGCTAGTTGCACCTTGGATGACACTCAAATCAATTATGCGACTACGGAGAAGGAATTCCTAGTCGTGATCTTTGCTCTTGACAAGTTTTGAGCCTATCTTCTTGGGAGCAAGGTGACTATATATACAGATCATGCAGCTATTTGCTACCTCTTCACCAAGAAAGATGCCAAGCCTAGGCTCATCAGATAGATCCTCCTCCTTCAAGAGTTCGACATTGAGATCCATGATCAAAAGGGAGTGGACAACTCAGTAGCGGATCATCTCGAGAACCCATTAGTAATATCATTCTCTCCCATTAATGAATTATTTCTTGATGAATAGCTATATGTGCTAGATGTGATTTCAATCCCATGGTATGCTGATTTTGTTAACTACCTTGTGAGTAACATCATGCCACCTAACATGTCTTCCAACCAAAAGAAAAGATTTTTGCATGATGTCAGGTTCTACATGTGGGATGAACCATATATTTTCAAGCAAGAGAAGGATCAGCTATTGAGAAGGTGTGTACCGCAGGAAGAGTAAGAGCTTATTCTCCATCACTGTCATAACTCCCCATATGGAGGCCATTTTACTGGTGAGCACACTACTGCCAAAGTGCTTCAAAGTTGTTTTTATTGGCCTTCTCTGTTCAAGGATGGAGAATCGCTCGATACCCAGCATTCACTAGGGTTGGGAGCAGAAACATCCATCGCGTAGGACCTAGTATTCGCTAGGCCCCCAACATTCGTTGGGGGGAGGTTTAGAGAACCCAGGATATTAAGACCCAGCATTCACTTGGGGAGGAAAATTTGCCCAGAAAACCCAAAAATCCCCGACTCTACTCTCCCAAAATCTCCCAAACCCTTTTTAAACTCCCCTAAACTCTCCCAAACCATACCAACACTCATCTCTACTCTCTCTAATACAACCAAACACTTCCACCACACCCTACCAACCACCACCATAAATTACCACCATGAACTCTCCCCTCTGACAACCCCACCAATGACCTGTGCCGCCCAACTCCTCCATCGAGCATCACCTCCCCCAAGTTTTACCCTAAATTTTTCTTGTTTTGTAGATTCTAGATTCGCTCCACATCTTCACAAACTATCAACTGGGCTTTGTCTGCCTTGACGAGGCCTCTCCAAAAAAGTCAACTACCAACCACCACCACTATTAACCACCACTACCAATCACTGGGATGGCCCTGAAACTGACTAGCTCTCATCAAGTAGCTCCTAAACACCATAAAAATGACCCTCCTATTGGTCCTAGCTTGCCACCATCTCCGCTCACCAACATCTCAGCTAAGTATAATACTCCTTTTCCGATCTTTCATGAATGGGAAGGTAATCGTTTTCGTAAATTTGAACACTGTCAATTTATTTTGAGTGCTGTGCTAGTAGAGAATGATGTGGTTAGTATAGGAGTTTTGCAGGAATTGCATGCTGCACTAGATGAGATTGGTTGGTCATTTTTTGCTACCTTTGATGAGAATGTTGATCCAAGGGTTGTTTGTGAATTCCATTGCACAGTCAATATCTCTGATAATAATGCATCACTTACTACACGTATTCACAGCCAACCAATCATGGTAGACGAGGACCTACTCATAGAGTTAATAGGTATAAAAAGTGGGAGTGGCTCGTTAGACTTTGGAACTGATGCACAAGCACATAGGACAGGACAAGCTCTTACCGACTTTAACCACTTTAAAACACAATCTCCCGCAATCCTTATCAAGGGCCTTTTCTTTAGCATCCTACATCATTTTTTGCTTCCCACCTTTTGCGGCCAATTATAGAATAATTGTGTCACACATACTCAATTATATGCCCTCGCTTGCATCCACGACCACAGGCCTTTTAGCACGTTTACACTTATCATTAATGTTATCAAATGCACGTTGCAGCTAACCAAACCTACACACCTAGGATTATGCCATATTGATGTTATGCTTGTTCATTGTTTCTGTCTAGGTCAGGTGACGAGGAGGTGTCTAAGCAAGCAAATAACTCCCCCATTGCAATAATATTAAGGTAGAGTATCGAACGACGAGGAACTAGTTTGGGCACTTTTTTGGTTAGCAAGCTGGTCTAGGATAAAATGAATGAAAATATTTTACTTAATCTAAATGATTGATCACTTCCATGAGGGAAATTCTGCGATCTGAGTCTGATTGGCGTACGCCAGGTGTGGCTAGCATACGCCAAGTCTCTCATTTTGTCTTAGTTGGCGTACACCAATAGGACTTGACGTACGCCAGGTGTCGGGCAGAAGCAAAATTGTATACTAGTTTAACTAACTAAACTGAGATTTAACAACTTAAAATACAAAAGTGAGTAAGGTGCACTTAAAACTAATGTAACTAACAAGTTCAAGGAGTTTATTAAGTATGTGACATGGTCCGAGTGTTTCAAAGGTGGCCAATCTACACTCTCGTGCTAAATTAGTCTAAATTGATCTTCAACTATGCTTAGAATGACAAGATGTTCTCTCAACCCCAAAAGCCAATTTCACTTAGCTAAGCACCAACTATCCATATTACTCAGTAGACAACATGTTACTAAGGATGATTTCTCTTCATACAAAGCAACAAATCATTTGATTAACCTTTCTACTAATACTATCTCCTTTCAGCCTCAATGATTAACTAAGTTCATAGTCAAGATTACTCACAAATATTTTATCACAGCCAATTAGTCTAAACCAATGCATGGTTGCTATGACTTTGTCAAAACCAAAGTTGGTTGTGTCAAAACCGAACTTACTTGGCCACTAGACTCTTGGCAGAGACTATCTTCCAATATCGTGGCCTCTCCCCCTCTGTCCAAGTCTCCCCCTATTTGCCTAAGGCAAAGAACTAACTTATTACAAAAACCAAAAGTCAAAAGGTAAGTTTAATGTTTAAAACTTCAAATATCCTAACAACTACTCTCTTTTATCTCCCATACATGTCTGCCATCCTCACAAATGGTTAGAATCCACATGCCCTGACTCTCCCACATGTTTTCCACTCAAATGTGCAAGTGGCTGGCCTAATTCTGTCTCTGTCAGGGGTTGGCATACGCCATGTACCATTGGCGTACACCATGTTAAGAAAAATTCTTTGCCAGCTACAAAGGTATCCACCTTTCTTGAGATTGGACCTCTAAGACTCCAAACTTGAAGAAGCCTATTAGAGACAAAGTTGTAGCCCTGGATGTCTTCTTTCCAACGCCACTTCAGTCATCTCATTTAAACATCAGATAAAAAAGTTATCATCATATTAGTCATAAGAGGTCTGGCCTAGCATATGCGAGCAACGACGTTGCTCATTTTTTAAGCTTAGATGGCGTGTGCCATTCTTCATTGGCGTGCGCCAGGCTCCACAGAATTGTCATTCTTGCCTTTGTATGCCCCTTTTTGGCCATGCCTTTGTGCATTTGATCGAGCATCCTCGATTCTTCTCAAATATGCTCCTAAACATAAGAAAATATAATGAGTAACGATAAACTCAACCAAAACATACAATGAACGAGAATTAACACTTTGACAACTAATAAGCAACTAAACCAACTGTAAACACTAGAAAACTCATACAAAATAAACACAAGTAATGTGTGTTTTCGACACTCATCACACCCCCACACTTGAATCTTTGCTTGTCCCCAAGCAAAACTCAAATGCAGACACATACAAACATATAAAAGAAAAGCACACAAAAAGGAAAAGACATGGCATAAAGAATTCCTAAAATGACTCCCCTAAAAAATATCAGCTTAAGTCAAAAGAATATCCCTACATGGCTAGTTCATTAGCTTAATCACAAAACGAACGAATAGTTAGACTCGTCTACACTTAGTTATTTAAACTAATATTAACACTATGTAAAAGACACTAGAACGTTAATCTCTAAGTGGTAAGAAATTTATCTCACTTATTATATAAGTAGGCAACTTCCTATTACTCGCATACTTAGTCAATATATTTCTAAGTATCCTATGTCATACTCAGTGATATCTTTAATCGTACGATTGTTAATGATCAGGGGGTCTTTATATTGGGTTGTATTGGGGCTTGGGTAAAGGTGAGAAAAAAATTTGGATAGTGGCTAAACCACGCAATCTGAGGACATTACAAAAAGTAACTAGTCACTTGTCTAATCTAGACACCCTTACTTAAAATAATAAAGCTCTCACCCATTTTCCCAATATTCTACGACTTTGAAGCTCGAGTTTTTCTAAGAGTTCATGCTTTATTCACAACTTTCTTTTTGCACTTCTTTTCTTTGTTTTTCTCTTTTTTTTGTTTTTTTTACTAACACAATATTTACAACATATTTTTTTTCTTAAATAAACAAACTAAATAACTTAGCATCTTCTAGGCAAAAATTCGGCTTCAACACTTGGCCACTCAATTTTTCCATAATTTCCACGACTTAAACCATATACACGAAGCTACCAACTAAACCCAAACAATTCATCCTATGATCCTCGGATATGATGGTCAAAGCTAAGGAAGATTGGTTATTTAGGCTAAAAGTTGGTTACCTAGTCTATAATCAAGAAAAGGCTAGGCTCAAATTGGCTTACGCAATTGGAAATCATTGGGATTTGTCTCTAAAGCTCTAGGCACAAATGTCAAAGAAATGCCCCCGTCGTCCCACTAACTTCCGCACAACTAAGATTACAACAAGTAATAGTAGGATACCCTAATCAACTGACTTAGTATACACCTCATGAAAAGATTTGGAGACCGATGTCTCCTCCTTCGGTTCAAAGTACCTCACAAGGTTCGCACATTATCATTCTAGTCTAGTCTAAACAGCAAAACCACTAGTCTAAATAACTAAGTGTGAAGTTTTTACATATTCTTAAGCTTTGTGTTCTAGTTAAATTCCTAACTAATAAGGTGATAATATTCTAACACAAGTTGAAATTTTTTGAAGGGGGTCAAATTTTGAAAAATTTATACCAAGTCTAAACCTAGACACAACAAACTAAACATTATTAATATACATGGAAGATTCTTGAAGGGAACCCTCCCCCACACTTGAATGACACATTATCCTCAATGTGGTTAATATACTATTAAACACCTAATTACAAAAAATAAAACAAACTTGAGACAGTTTTACCTTGATGATCTAGTACGTTAAGAAGCATCAGGGAAATTTAACCCTGAAGAGCTCAAATGGGAACACTTCCGTACCACATCACCAAAGATATAAATAAACTTATCTCAATATACACAAAACAAAAATAAGTAAACAAACACAAAAGTAAGCAGATAAATACAATATCACACAAAGTTACAGCTATAAACTAAAGAACAAAATCGAATGACATAACACATATAAAAGAATAGAAAATAGAAACATAATAATAATAATAAAATAAAAGAAAGAAAAAGGAACTCCCTGTCATTTGTCCGGTAATGGTCTCGGCTAGATCTTGTATCATCTGTCATCGTAGAAGTCGTTCTGGGCATTCGGTAACGTGTGCCAGAGGTCGATAGGCTTAGACTTGTGATTTGTGGGTGAAAATTTTGGATATGGGTGAGTTATGGCAAAAATTGGTGGATGTCCGAATTTATAGATTCGGATTCTGCCCTACCTGGCGTACGCCAGCCTAACCTGGAGTGTGCCAGATTTTCATGTTTGGCGGGTGGCTCATGCCTGGCTCTAGTGGCGTGCGCCAGGTCTTCAGCATTGGCAAAATGGGCGTACGCCAATTTTAATAAAATAACACAAACTGAACAATAATGATACAAACACAAAAAGAGTAAAAATAAAAATAACATACATATAATACAAACTATGCTAATTTATTTTTGCTTTTATTTACGCTGCGTTCTTGGAAAGCTTGAAAACTAGACGCCTCCTATTCTAATGGGTCACAGATACAACTTTGACATTCGCAAATCACACAGCTCCTTAATAGCATACCACGCTGAACTACCTCTCCTTGCAACCTTTTTGGCATTAAGCTTAATCGGGTCACCATGTAGTAACATAGTACACTCATCTTGGAGACAGTGGTATTTTTGCTACAGTCACCTTCATGTTCATAATAAAAAGGAACTCATCAATATAAATTGTTGAGCACAACAATCATATAGGAGTAACTTCTTATCCCTCATCAATCACAAAAATACAGATATGTGCTAATCAACCAAAGGGCCAATCGCAGTCATATTAATTGTTAGATTGAGAGGTGTTTTAAATTCACCCAAAACTAACCAGTCCTAACCAAGAGTGGAGGTTGTTCAAAATTAAGGTTGAGTGTTTTACCTTCACTTACTATATCCAAGATTAAAGGTTTAGCATACCTTCTTGGATCTTGAAGTCGAGGGTGAATATTGGGGTGGATGACACTAGACTCTTCCTTAGGGATGGCTTCTTCTTTTTGCTTCAAATCTTCAATGTTCACCAAATCCTTGGTTGAGCAAGAGTTATGCAAAAGGAAATTAGCACTAGTCCTAGGCTCGTTGCCTTCTTTTTCAGTGCTCCCTTCAAGCCTAATCTTTTCTTTCAATTCCTCATTTTCCTTATTCTTTTTATCCTCTTTTGGAAGTGCATTGGTATGAATAAGTGATCTCATTGGGGTCTCTTGGTACCAATCATCTGTTTCAAAATCCCAAAGACGTGCCTTATTTTTATCACTATATAGATCTTCTATGAATGATATTGGATCAATGTATGATTGCGGAGGAACGTACGATTGTTCCTCCACTCTCAAGTCCATTTGCTCATTATCATCCTCCATTTGCACTTCATCATCTTCCCATAAATAATGGATGAGCTCAGATGATTTAAAGAAAATGGCATCTTCTGTTGGTGCAATGATGGAATCAACGGAACTATCCCATATCTTATCCATCCTTGCTTCCATTAAGTCCAATCTATCTTCAAGGGAATAAGACCTTAGAAGTTTTATTTCTTCTTTGCTCAATGAGGAATAAGGATTTCTGCTCCATGTTGGAATACTAATGGTGTCATGTTGTCCCTCATTGTTAAACACAAAATTCTTATGATCTGAAGGGGCTCCATGGGGGGTGTCGAACCAGTATTCTTCACATTGACTTTTATTATGTCCCAACTACCCGCACCATTCGCAAGTCCAAAGCTGAGCTTTGTTGAGATTGAGTTTCCTTCGATTTGCTTCCACTAAGTTACGTATATCCTCAACTTTATCATCATAAAATAAACTCTGAATTCCATTGTACCAACAGTAATCAAAGGAATCCATCTCCACAATCTCAACAAAAACTAAAACTAATAAAAAAAGAAAAATGTCCTAATCCTAATTTGCTAACCTACTCAAATGTCCTTTGCCTAGTTCCCCACCCACGATGCCAATTGATGAAGGGGGTGTCTAAGCAAGCAAATAACTCCCCCATTGCAATAATAGTGAAGTAGAGTATCGAACCACGAGGAACTAGTTTGGGCACTTTTTTGGTTAGCTTGTTGGTCTGGGATAAAATGAATGAAAAGGTTTTACTTAATCTAAATGATTGATCACTTCCGTGAGGGAAATTCTATAGTATGAGTCTCATTGGCGTACGCCAGGTGTAGATGGCGTACGCCAAGTCTCTCATTTTATCTTGGTTGGCGTATGCCAATAGGACTTGGCGTACGCCAGGTGTCGGGCAGAAGCAAAATCGTCTACTGGTTTAACTAACTAAACTGAGATTTAACAACTTAAAACACAAAAGTGAGTAAGGTGCACTTAAAACTAATGTAACCAACACGTTCAGGGAGTTTATTAAGTATGTGACATGGTCCGAGTGTTTCAAAGGTGACCAATCTACACTCTCACACTAGATTAGTCTAAATTGATCTTCAACTACGCTTAGAATGGTAAGATATTCTCTCGACCCCAAAAGCCAACTTCACTTAGCTAAGGACCAACTATCCATATCACTCAGTAGACAACAAGTTACTAAGGAGGATTTCTTTTCACACAAAGCAACAAATCATCTGATTAACCTTTCTACTAATCATATCTCCTTTTAGCCTCAAGGATTAACTAAGTTCATAGTCAAGGTTACTCACAAAGATTTTATCACAGCCAGTTAGTCTAAACCAATGCATGGTTGCTATGACTTTGTTAAAACTAAAGTTGGTTGTGCAAAACCGAACTTACTTGGCCACTAGACTCTTGTCAAAACCAAAGCATGGTAACTAAGACTAATGATGATCATAACCTAAGTGAAACCATGATAAAGCCTTAAGTTCGTTAATCAAAACATGTTCCTTATAATTTTTACTCCCTTAAACTGTGGCTACATGTTTGATTTCAAGTCACCAAACTCACAAACAAACTACTTACACATGCTTATAATGAACAACATACTTATATACAATATGAACATAAGCATAAATACAAAGGAAAGAGTTAAGGAGAAGGAAGCTTAATGATGTTCTTGAAGCTTTTCTTTCTCCTCCATCACGTTCCTCCCTCTTGGCAGAGACTATCTTCCAATTTTGTGGCCTCTCCCCCTCTGTCCAAATCTCCCCCCTCTTTGCCTAAGGCAAAGAACTAACTTATTACAAAAACCAAAAGTCAAAAAGTAAGTTTAATGTTTAAAACTCCAAATATCCTAACAACTACTCTCTTTTGTCTCCCATACATGTCTGCCATCCTCACAAATGGTTAAAATATGTATGCCTTGGCTCTCCCACATGTTTTCCACTCAAATGTGCAAGTGGCTGGCCTAATTCTGTCTTTGTCAGGGGTTGGCGTACGCCATGTACCATTGCCGTACGCCATGTTGAGAAAAATTCGTCGCCAGCTGTAAAGGTATCTACCATTCTTGATATTTGGACCTTTTAGACTCCAAAATGGAAGAGGCCTATTTGAGACAAAGTTGAAGCCTTGGATGTTTTCTTTCCAACGCCACCTCATTCGTCTTATTTGGAGATAGTATGAAAAAGTTATCATCATATTAGTCATAAGAGGTCTGGCCTAGCATACGCGAGCAACGACGTTGCTTAATTTTTAAGCTTAGATGGCGTGCGCCATTCTTCATTGGCATGCGCTAGGCTCTACAGAATTGCCATTCTTGCCTTTGTATGCTCCTTTTTGGCCATGCCTTCGTGCATTTGGTTGAGCATCTTCTATTCTTCTCAAATATGCTCTTAAACACAAGAAAATACAATGAGTAACAATAAACTCAACCAAAACATACAATGAATGAGAATTAACACTTTGACAACTAATAAGCAACCAACTATAAACACTAGAAAACTCATACAAAATAAACACAAGTAATGAGTGTTTTCGACACTCATCATCAGGCGCTTCCCGCAATAACCTTTTGACCCCAGCTGATCAATTATGACCAGCTAGTGACTTGGTGCCTCTTCTCCAAGACTGAACATCATGGCCAAACCACGTACACATTTAATACGTGGGAGGATAGGAGCACTGTTCGGGACTGACTTCAGGAGGATGATACTGTCACACTATCAGTATTCTAAGATGAGGACCCTGACCTCGCTCAATGCCTTACCAACCTAGAGATCCAAGTCTAGTAGCTAGTTACGGACCAAGCTGCTCGCTAGGAACAATACCAAGCTAACCAGGAGTATAATCGAGTGTAGTGGGCCTGGCTACAGAGTTAATATCACCCACCACCGCCTCCCCTGCCTTGACCAGGTGATTCTGTTCCTTTCTCCTTTGTTTGTCACTTCTTTATGTCCTTGTTTTTTTTCTTTGTGTCTGTGATTGCATAGGATACTTCCACATATTAAGGACAATGTGTTCTTTAAGTGTGGGGGTGCACTATTTGTTTTATCTTGTTTGTGATATCTTAGTTGTTCTTTTTGTTGTTATACATATGTGATCGAGTCTGTTATGCATGTGGCATATGTTTTTGGTTGAATTGAGCAAGTCTTTTGCAACTGATCTCTCCAAATTTGTGAACTTAGAATGGTAGCTGAGTCTTATTGCCTAGTCAGGAATCAAACTTGGGCTATTTGAAATAAGATTGTGTGGGGAACATCCTTGGTTATTTAGGTTGATAGTCGCACTAGGTAGACTATGCTTGAGAGTTTGATGAGTGACCTTGTGAAGGTTTTGTGCCAAAGGATGAGACACCTGTCTCTATTTTTATTCATGAGGTATGAGCATGCTTTGGGTGATGACAGTAGTATATTAGCACTTGGCATAATTTCATAGTGCGGGGTAAGCTAGATATCGAGGGTCATTTTGATGTTAAGGCTAGAGCCTTAGAGCCAGAAAATCTAATTTTATCCATTGTTAAACCCCGTTGAGCCTAAGCTTATTCCTTGAGTTACTATTTGCACACCATTATATGAGCCAATATTCAACCCTCACCTACCTTTAGCTGTCCAATCCGAGGGAATAGGACATCATTTATGGGATATTTTTTATAAGGGTGCATTTGATAGCATAGCTGGGGGGAATTGAACATATATGGAAATCAAAAGGTAGAATTGAGGCCAACAATCGAAAATCGGGATAAGGAGCCAATGAATGTGCAAGGATGTGCAAAGAAAGAAAAAAATCACAAGGGAAAGAAAAGAAACGAAACAAGAAAAGAGGAAAGTGAAATAATGAAAGAAAAAGAAAACGTTTCTTGTGGAAAGATGAAAAAAGTGAAAAAAAATCAAGGGAAGTGGAAAGAAAAAAAAGGGCACAATGAAAAGTGGGTGACTTGTCCCGAGTAAATAGCCTTTAGGATGTGATTATAATGGGTTGAGTGTTTAGTTGCTATAGGGTGAGTTATTTAGTATAGTCGAGAGTTAGATTCTTTGTGTAATCCTCGGATTGGGTGGTCTAACCATTATCCAATTACTTATCCTCCCCTTACCTTGAGCCTCATTATAACCTATGCAAAGTCCCTCTTGATTACGAATCTCGCATTACTTGAGATAGTGTCGAGTGTGAAGTATAATATTGTTAGACCCCAAGCATGTTCGCGAGTGATAGGTAGTTGACTACTTAATATATGTGAGCGTATATTAATCCTACCCTCTGAGTGGTCAACTTTCGTGCATGGTATGCTTAGTGCGACAATTAGGTTAAATAGTTGAGGATGTTGTGTTTACATGGTCTTTGTTCTTGGCACTTGAATAAGACGAATGATTAGCAATAGGATGAAGCATGCGTGACTTGTTTTGAGTAAGGAGGAACTGTAAATACAGTAGTTCTGATGCACCTACCTTGAGGACAAGCAATGAAGTAAGTGTGGGGGTGTGATGTACGTGTAACGTAGATACATTTATTTGTGTTTTGTGTGTAGTTTGTTCGTATTTTGAGTCCATTGTGTCATATGTGTAGCGTGTTTTCGTGTCTTTTATGTTTATGCTGAGGAGCAAGGGATCTGTCAAAGTTTGGTTGTTTTTGTAGGTGTTCAGCTGGAAAAGACGAGTCAACAAAAAGTAGTGCGATCGCGGAGAGCATTGGCGAAGGACTGAAGAAAAGAGGAGAGGATCTTTGGAAACTGTCACAACCCAAAACCAGGTTGCCGACTTGGCGCTGGGTCACACTCACCAAACTGATGAGCCGCAACCCAACCAGCCTCAAACGAACCAAAATCGAAATACGGAAGCATAAACCATAATAGATATTTATTACATAACAAGCATTTTGTTACATAAGTATATTATTTAAAAGATCCGACAAATGTACAATGGAGCGACTACTAAGATCACAAAAGAAATACTATCTGAAGACTTCAGAAACTTGAGAAGAAGACGATGGGTTCAAATGGTTGAACAAGCAAAACTCTTCGGTTGACAAATGGATCCTAACTTTCGTCACCTGTGGAGGGAGGGGATAAGTACTTGGAAGTACTTAGCAGGAGATATTGAAACTAACCTATAATTAACTAACCAATCACATGCATTGACTCAAATCATGCATAGACAATTGGTGCAAAATTAACATCTAGCACATCATAAGTAATTCAAATTAAATAATGACAAATACATATTCATACACATAGACACGTTCTGACCCAAAGGTGGCATCGCGAATGCCAAAACATAGATGGACTTCGGATAGGTCTAGATTGTGTCACTCCTTCTTACAACACTGGGATACCATATCTTATAGCGCTTTTCATATTCAAACTCCGTCGGCCATCTCATAATCATAACATATCCAATGTATCCCAAAAAATATGTGCACATGTGCCAACATCCCCGATTGGTCACGGGTAGACCTCATTGTCTGCCATCTTATAAATTGATTCACACATATCATACGCAAATTCATAATCACCAATACCAAATCCTCATAATCCACAAGACTCACATTTGTCAAAACCATGCATAAACCAAAAATCACCAAATCACACAAATTAAAGACTCATATTCACAATCCATCATATAACCACATAATCACCATATCAATACATAATAATAAATTGATAACAATCAAAGTTAGCCAACACAAAGGTTAGGGATAATATCACCCTACCTTTCACCAAAAAGAGCAAAAGCTCCTAAAAGTTCCCCGTTCGACGCTTCATGTTCCTCGGTGCTCGGACTCCTCAAGGCGATCAACTAAACAAATAAAACAACCTTCTATCATTCACAACTTCTCAAACATGAAGAAATATGGAAAATCTACACCTAAGTTCCTAAATATCAAACCCTCTCACCAAGTCTCCAAAACATGCATAATACTCCTCTAATCCATCATCAAAACATAGATCATCAACCAAGATCATCATAACCCTTCATAACATCATCCAAACCTCAAAAACCCAATATGCTCTTCACCTAGGTCAAGCCAAAAGTTCTCTAAAATCATCAAACTTAACATCAACTTAAAGGTAAGCACTAGATCTACACTTATTTCTAAAAGACTTAAGTCTAAAATCAACTTACCAAACTCCAAATCCAAGAAATCTTCTTCTCCTTTCTCTTCTCCTCTCTTCTATGTCTCTCTCTCTTCCTCTCTCTGTTTTTCTTTCAAATGGATGACTAAAGACTCACTCAAGCCTCCCAAGATATTTTCACCCAAGACTTTCCATAAATGGAAAATGTTCCCATAAGCAAGTTGGTCTTTTTCCCTCTTTTGGTCCTCAACTTCTTTAATCTTCCAAGGTCACACCTAAACTCTCTACTTAAGTTCTAATAAGTCCTTGAATCATGTCTCAATCCATAAAAGTCACATCGATCGCTAAAGGCAAAATCTCCCGACATTGATGAAAATCGAACCTATACACGAGCACTCATAACTCATACATGATCACATCTCATAAATCCTCAAATGTCAAAACTAAGTCAAACAAATCATAGCTCCGGGTGTTACGAACCTCCTCGAATCGGAATCACTCAAATCTAAAGTCGTATGAAGAAGTTATGAATTTTTGAAGTGAAGTATGTAGGGCTGTGTTGGATGGCGGATGCCGAGAAAAAAGTGGCGGACGCCGGATTGGTCGAAAATCACCAGAAAGTTTCTCCGAAAGGATGGCGGATGCCGAGAAAAAGTGGCGGATGCTGGATTGGTCGAAAATCACTAGAAAGTTTCTTCGAGATGGATTGCATACGCCGAGGAGAGTTGGCGGATGCCGGGTTGGTCGAAAATCAACAAAAAGTTCTCCGAGATGGATGGCGTATGCCGATCAGAGTTGGCGGATGCCGGGTTCCTCAAAAATCACTCAAATTGGAAAACTGAAAACACCAAAGTCGTAGACTAATGCATTACTGATCTTCTCGTTTTGGAATCGCTCGATTCAGATTTCGTATGCGAAAGTTACGATTTTTCTACCGAAAGTCGACAAACTAAGCCTACCATTCCTAATATCCACCAAAATTAGCTCAAAACTCAAAGACAATGGAACCAAATCACAAAACTCAAAATATGAAAGTCGTAGATTAACGTATTACGAATCTACCCGACTTAGAATCATCTAAATTGGAGTTCACACAAAAAAGTTATGCCTAATCCTCCAAAGGCCAATGTATTCAACACAACAGTTCTAACACCGATCGAAACAAAACAACCAAAGGTCAGACCGAACGGTCACGACAAAGGCAAAACTAGCGAGGGTCGTAACAGAAACCCAGCGTTCACTGGGCCCCCAACATTCGCTGGGGGAGGAAGGCAGAAGATCGGAGTTCTGAAGCCCAGCATTCGTTGGGAGCCCAGCGTTCGCTGGCCGACCCGAATTTGAAGACTTTTGCCTGTTTAGTTTAGTGAGGACTCTTGTTTTAATTAGAACTTTTGTCTCACATGTATTAAGTGTTAAGACCTAGGTCAAACACACTATTGGACGGCTTTAGCTCAAGACTTATTCAGGTTAGCTTTTATTCAATTCAATTGTTCTTTACTTTCAAGGATCGTGATCAACAATTCGAATATTCAATCAACGCGGTATTTTCATACTTCGTAATCAAAATTTGTCTTTTCATTCAATTGCTAGATTATTCATTGTTTGATTGATTCATATTGCGTGTTTATAATTAAGATTGACAACCTTCGTTCGTAGCACAGATTGCATCTGATTATTTCGTAATTTAGTTGATTGCTATTCGAGTTTAGGATTGACAACCCTAGGTTCGTTTGGCGACTCGTAGTATTTAATTGCCAATCAATCACTCGATTTTGACTGCTTAGCTTAAGATTGAGAATCCAGAATCCGGTACTTAGAGAATTGGTTGTTCTGTCCCTGTGGAGACGATCATATTTACTCTATATTACTTGTGCGATCGTGTTCTCTTGCACGTAATTCCTAACCCGATATTTATCGCATCAGCTGCAATAGAGTTTTAGAGGGGAAACTGTCTTCTCCGCAACATTTTTTTGTATGCAATATCATAATTTTTGCCACAATAGATCTCTGCAGTCACTAAGTTATAGTAGTGTGTGAAGCTTCCATACTCTTATTTATTTAAACTCGCGCTTCTCCTCATAAGGTATACTTGAGGGTTGATGATTGACTTTGTTGGAGTAATTTTTTAGTCAAATGTAGAGACTACCGTCTCAAAATTTTTGTTTATAAGGTATACGCTTCACGCAATTGAGGTATCCTATACGTATTTTCTGGGTATCCTATGAGTACTTTCTTGGTATCCTAGGAGTCTGGAGTCTGACTTGCCGACAACAGGTGAATACCCAATGACATGTGTGAATGCGCCTCTACAGAATATATAGCAATCTAGATTTCGTTTTAAAAAAAATATTAGCTCTCCCACGTGGTTATTAAGTTATAAACTTGGTGTGGTTCTATACAAATTCCTAAAAAATAATCATCTTCCCACGTGGTTCTTTAGAATTGGGACCTCCTATTCCAACTATTAATACAAATAAAACTAAAGCTTATACAAGACGATCATACTAACAAGAGGTATATATATACCCCCTCAAAAATAAAACAAGAGGTATACGATCTTTCTGAAACAAATCTCCAAAGTTTCATG